>LPNX010168918.1:90241-256503 GCA_001517045.1 Pseudotsuga menziesii
CGTCCATACAGATTAAATCCTCGTTATAAAGAAAAAGTTAAAGATGAGATTGACAAGATGCTAGCTGCAGGCATCGTTGAACCAGTAGAAGAGAGTGAATGGGTTAGTCCCATGGTTGTGCAGGAAAATAAAACTAAAGGAGAAATCAGGATTTGTGTCGATTTGCGCAAACTCAACGACGCATCGCTTCATGACCCGTTTCTGACACCTTTTACTGATGAATTTTTAGACAATGTAGGAGGACAGGAGATTTACTCATTCACTGATGGATTTTCGGGCTATCACCAGATAAGAGTACATCCAGAGGATCAACATAAGACCACCTTTGCGACAGAATGGGGCTCATTTTAGTATACAGTAATGCCCTTTGGTCTTAAAAATGCACAAGCTATTTTTTCTAGATTAGTAGTTGTTGTCTTTAAGGAATACATCCATAAATTATTAGAAGTCTATTTTGATGATTGGACTGTATTTGGATTAATCAAAAAGCATATAGGAGATTTAAGGCTCATGTTAGAGAAATGTAAGCAATATCATATTTCTCTTAGATTGAAGAAATGTATATTCTCTGCATCATTTGGTATTTTGTTGCGTCATATTGTTTGCAGACAAGGCTTGATGGTAGATTCCGCAAAGATTTCCATCATTGTAAAAATCCCAGCACCCAACTTAGTCAAGGAATTGAGGATAGTGCTTGGTCATATAGGGTATTATAGAAAATTCATCAAAGGCTATGCAAAGATCACAGCACCTATGGAAAATCTATTAAAGAAAGAAGCGAAATTTCTAGGGGAATGAGGAATGCCAGCAAAGCTTAGACACTCTTAAAGAGAAGATGGTCACATCACCCATATTAGTATTCCTAGATTGGAACAAACCATTTCATGTACATGTGGATGCATCTGGCATCGCACTGGGGATTGTCTTAACATAGCCAGGAGAAGGGGGTATTGATCACCCTATCGCGTACTCAAGCAGAAATTTATCTACCACAGAAAAGAACTACACCACTACAGAAAGAGAAGGATTAGCTATGGTGTATGCTCTACAGAATTTCATGCACTATCTGTTGGGTGCCCCATTCAAGATGTTCACTGACCATTCCGCTTTAAAGTACTTGGCCAATAAGCCAGTGTTAGGAGGAAGGATCTGCAGATGGTTACTCCTATTTTAGGAGTATGATTTTGAAATTATTGTAAAACTAGGAAGATTGAATGCCAGACCTGATCATCTGTCGCGAATAGACTCAGGAGAAGAACCAAGTAATCTAGAGGATAATTTTCCAGATGCACAATTATTCTCTATCCAGATCATAGATGACTATTACGCAAATATTATTCACTTTCTCACTACAGGGTGGGCACCGGTTGAGTTTACTAAGCAGCAAAAGAAACAGTTAGTTGTTAAAGAAGCATATTTCACTTTCATCACAGGAAATTTATATAAGTTAGGTCTAGATGAAGTCCTGCGCAGATGCGTTATGCCGCACGAGAAAGAGGCCATTATCAGAGAAGCACATTCAGGTACCGCAGGAGGTCATTTCGCAGGAAAGCCGACTGCTCAGAAAATTCTAGCTGTAGGATTATGGTGGCCTACTTTGCATACAGACACTAAGGAGTTTTACAGATGCTATGATATCTACTAGAGGGTAGGAAAACCTTCGCGGAGAGATGAAATGCCACTACAGCCACATATTACACTGCGGGCATTTGAAAAGTGGGCTATAGATTTCGTGGGTCCTATCAACCCACTAGGGAAACGAATTGGTGCAAGATACATCATAACAGGAAGAGAATACCTCACCAGGTGAGCAGAGGACAAAGCAGTAAGGAATTGTGATGCTGCTACAGCTGCACAGTTCATTTTTGAAAACATCATAAGTAGATTTGGATGTCCAGTAATTTTAATGAGTGATCAAGGCACACACTTTCTGAATTGCACTATTTAGGCCTTGATGGAGGAATTTCTGATATAGCATCATAAGAGCACTCCCTACCACCCACAAGCTAATTGTACAGTGGAGGCTTTTAACAAGATTCTAGAAAATGCTCTTACTAAGATCTGTAACAACCAAAGAGATGATTGGGACCTTAAGGTTAATGCTGTATTATGGGCTTATAGGACTACATGCAAGAAACTTACAGGACACACACCTTTCAGCTTGGTGTATGGACAAGAGGCTATTATGCCTATGGAATATATTATTCCTAGTTTAATAATTTCTCAAATTACCGAGATGGCTGATACAGATACGATGAATGAAATACTAGCACAACTACTTGCCTTAGAAGAAGATAGATTCATCACAGGATTTCATCAAAAAGCGCAGAAGGCATGAGAAAAAGCTTGGCATGACAGGCACACCAAGAGAAATATTTTTTAGATAGGAGACCTAGTGCTGCTTTACAACAGTAAGTTTGTTAATTTTCCAGCGAAGTTCAAGACACATTGGTTGGGGCCATATCAGATTCAGCAAGTCACAGACGGAGGTGCTGTTAAGCTTAGTAAATTGAATGGGGAGCTTGTTCCTACTTTGATTAATGGCAGTAGGCTTAAGATTTATATTGATATCCACTCCACCTCTAAACCCTAACACCGAGAACTAGATGGTGCATATGTCCAGTGTAGTTGAAGGGAGGCATCGCACCCATAATTAGTCTACACCCAAAAAAAAGGAGGAGGCATCGCAGATGTCCAGAGTTCTAAGTAGGAGGAATCGCAGTAGGAAAGTGTATTTTGCGCAAGTCATAGGATTCTTTCAGAGTTTTTGAACATTGCGGAGTCTCACACCAACTTTTTGGTCCAGGACAATGCGGTGTGACATCGCAATGAGGTGATGTTCCCCGTGCCACACAAACAATTTTGAAAAGGGATGGAGGGCTAGTCATTTCTCCTTCTGACAAGAAATTAATCAAGATATGACAGGTATACATAACCCTAGATTTGGAAACAGTACAAGGATTGTCCTAGATTTGGTAAATCTTGGTCGAGACCAGAACCTGTACACAAATTTCAAGGGAGAGCTGATCGGATTTTTAGCACTTAATGAGGATTGGGGCACCGGGTGTTGTCTTGTCCATGCAATAAATGCCACCAATGGGTCTAGCTTAAGCGACCATTGCTTCAAAGATTATCGCCTTCATTACAAATACACAGATCATTCAAACATAAGGGTTACTTTTGCGATTTCTGAGAGTTATAGAGAAACTTGTAGAATTTTTCCCTGTGCAGAGATACTCTAGTTACAGAGTGCTAGTTTCCCCATTTTTGCAGCCATTACTAGTCCAGAGTACTGTACCAGATAGTTTATGTCTGAGAAGGAACCTTTAGAAGATGTTGTGATATGATTCCAGCATGGTGGCCTTGATTCTGCTATGATGATGCTGCCCAGGGTTGTGAAACTAGGTGCACCATAGGTCAGGCAGATGCCAAGGATGAAGAGTCAAGCTCAGATAGTATAAGAGTCCAGCTCAGAGCAGAGAAAAAGAAAGACGAGAAGATCACTAAAGATAAGAAAGCAGAGAAGAAGAATGATGAGAAGAAATATACCGACAAGAAGAAAGATGAAAAGGAGAGTGAGGAAAAGGTGAATAAAAAGAAAGAGGAAGAAAGTAAAAATGAGAAAAATAAAGAGAAGGAAAAGGTTGATGAAGTACCACCATATCCAGGATATTTTCTTACTACAAAATGCAGACAAAGGCTTGTTCTCGGAATGGAATTCATGGTTTGTATAGTTTTTGTATGAAAGGATTGAGACCGAATGAAATGTTTGAGAATGATGGAAGATACATATTTATATTTTCTTTGTGATACGAGTTCTAACCCAGATAAAGAGGAAAATATATCTGTGGAAGGCTTCTCAAAATCTCAAGATCCTTAAAGGAGCTGCTAATCCACGAAGAGACCTATATGCCACTTTGGAGTATACCTTGTGTGAGGGATTTGATGGTGATCCAGGTGAAGTGGTCACTTGAAGGTAAGGAGTCATATTTGCTCAAGGATGGTAGAGAAAGTTTGGAGGCTGATAATAGGGCTAGGAGTTCTCGTGATACCAGGAATTTGAATCCTTATAATGAAGAAATGGATGGCAGGTCTCGCAAGCAACCGAAGCGTGAGCATAACAATGAGGGAAGGAAAGATATGTTGGAGCAGGGCCCCATAACTATAGGAAAAGTTGCTATATCGGAACAGGAAAGTCAAAGGTAACAGTACCTGAAGCGGCCGAGAGGAGATCTCAACCACTGCATTTAAGGCAGCGGCGACGATAGGATGGCTTAGATACCCTCATGAATGGAAAAGGAGCAATGGGATAAGGTATTAAAGACAAAGGATAGAAGGGGAGCAATCGAGGAAGTGGTGCCCATACACATGATCAGCGCTAGACATCATGGAATACTGTAGAAAGCTGCAGTGTGACCAGTAAGCGGCAGTTCAAAGTACATATAGGTCGACTGTCACAGTTAGGGTTTTGGGTTACTGTTGGGATAGGCCCATATTTTTGTATCATGGTGAGACCTTCGAGCCAGCTATTTTAAGCATGTATTTTGTATTATGAAGAGTTAGACGGTTAGAAAGTTAGTCGGTTAGATAGTTGGTCATCAGTATAGAAAGACATTGAGAAAGAGTCGAGCTCTGGTTCTGAGTTCAGTCTGTAGTTATCTTACTGTAACTAGTAGCCGACTCCTTGAGCATGAATGTAACAATCCTCAGCGATTGAGAGAGAGAGAAAGAGTATATTGTAAGAAGAAAACAATATTAGGGAAGAGATCTAAGAGAGAAGGGCTCCCGGCTGTGTGCGTGGAGTTTCCCAGAAGAGCTCAAGCTGCATAATAGGTTGCAGTGGAACTATTTTACTCTCTCAAGACATAATAGAAACATAGTTCTTGTGGACTTAGCTTCCTCCCTGGAAGTGAACCACGTAAAATCCATGTGTTGTGCGACTATTTCATGTGATTTTGCTATACTTATTTGCTATCTGTTATTAGTTACATGAATGTTTCTTATCAGTTAATGAATGTATGTATGCTATCCATCAGTTGCAGTAAAATAGATGTTTAAATGTGAGTTGAATATGTTAAGTATTCTATATGTGAGTGATCAGTGCTTGATTCACGATAGCTAACAATTACGGTGTTAAGTGACTTCTGTATATTTAGTTCAACAAGTTGAGTATGATTAATGTTAAGCATGTTAGACTGTAGAGGCTAAGTGAAGTTGTTCAAACACCTTGATGAAGGTTAATTGAGCTATTATACCCAGAGAAGAAGCCTATGGACCTCAAGAGTTGTTAAGTATATTGAGTCTCACTGTAGGAAGTATCGCAATGTAGAAAGGTTATCGCACTGTCGGGGAGGCTGCAGTGTGAGATATCGCGGGTTAAGAGATGAGCGGAAAAGTAAGTTTACGCATCATCTTAGAAGCTGCGATGCGATAAGAGTCAGTCCCATAGTAGAGTCAGCTAGGAAGAGAGAAACAGCCCGTGCTGAGAAACTCAACTCGTTAAGTAGAGTTAGAGAACCCACGATGCTGCAGAACCTGGTCGAGGAAAATTGATTCTTTATCCAACCCATCCAAGATCACTTCGGGTGAGACTTCAGGCCGCTCTGCGATCTATCGCTGAAAGGGCTAGTGAGCTAGGGGTTTTGTTGGTACAATAAATTAAACCCAGGTCTGCAAAGAGGTAAAGCCAGCAAATGGTTCCGTCGCCTTTTTTGAACAAATTGAAGAGCCGATGTTCTGTTGGCATCCTACTAAAGAAGAACTAACCAGTGGGTTGGGTCTAAGGAAAGAGAATTTGCTATGCAAGAAAACAAGAGTCCTAGGATTAGTACAGAGGACTAGTTACAGAAACATATCTTCACAGACCTGCATGAGATATTTTTTGAGACCTATGCGAATGAGTTGTACGATTATTTGTCAAAGTTGACTGATAAGCATGTATTCAAGAAGAAAAGGAACATTGTATAGACACCGGAGCTGATTCATGGCATGAAGAGCGTAGATAATCCCATTTCATGGGCAGTAGACTTCTGGCTTGTGATTTTACTGGAAGGTTTCATTACAAAGTTTGCAGTTGATCAAAGAAAGAGTTTCAGTGAAGCGGAGAGGTATTTCTTCAAAGGATATCGCGGTAAGTACTTGAACTCTATAAATTTGTTCCTTAAGATGTTATTGTATGAAAAAGCAGTACTGGATATATTCTCAGATGAATAATTCGAGTAAGTGTAATGTCACAAGATTTTGAAAGTGATTCTGAAGAAATTGGATGTACACGTCGCGGTAAGAGATATAAAGTAGATTTCGGATCTTCCTTCTTTGAAGATAGTTTAGACAATACTAGAGAACAGATTCAAAGTAATAGAGAAAGAACAATAGGGGGTATCTTTTACCACCCTTATACCCCACAGAAAAAAATCGAGACTCAGAATAATCCTGCATGAACTCCATCTAGTAGTTCACACACAACACATACTACATTTACACCACCAAGTGGTAGTAATAAAGCAAACCAGAATCCACCTCGTAGAAACAGAATGGGGGATGGCATGAAATTACCTACCTTCAGGGGTACAGGGGCAGAAGACCCAGAACAACATTGGTTCCTATGTGAAGCTATATGGACCATTAAACAGATCCAGGATGACAATACTAAGCTTGTCCAGTTGGCTGCTACACTTAGAGAAAGAGCTTTAACATGGTATATGAAGTATACATTAGCATAGATTAGAACACTCGTAGAGGTTAGAACCGCAATGATTAAGGAATTTAAGAAACCCAAGTCTGAGTCACAATGTATCACAGAACTTAAAGACATCAAACAGTTACCCATAGAGTCAGTATGGGATTTTGATCAGAAACTTAAAGCTCTTATAGACCAAGTTAGTTTTGAGTTTGCGTCAAAGCAGCATAGGGAATGGTTCATTGCAGCACTGCTCCCTCATATCAAACTTCCACTAATGCAACAGAAACTCCATACGTAGGATGAAGCATTAGAGATGGCAATGAAACTAGAGGCTTCACCTCTAGCTGAGACTAGTGTAGGTATGCCAAACTTGCGGAACCAGTTAGCTAATCTCACTTTATAGTTACATGAGATTAAGAAAGGAAAAGAGGTCGAATAAGAACTATGGTGTACAAAGTGTAAAGGACATGGCCATACTAAAGATAACTCTCCAGTATTTGTTGAGTATTTAGCAAGTGGGGCTCCTAACCCATTAGTACAGACTCAAGGGCCATGGTGTGAAATCTATAGAGCAAGAGGACATAGACCATATGAATGCCCTTTACTTCAGAAGTATGTACAAACTCCTAAGAATTTAACTTCTGTAAGATAGTAGGACATGATGAAAATAATTACAGAGCTTATGATCTCATGATAGAGAGAAAACATGACTTCTACAGAGTCCAGGCAGAGACATCAGGACCAGTACCAGGACCACAGCATGAACCATCTCATGATGGCCATGGTGGAGGATTCAGAGGAAGAGGCCGTGGTGGAGGCTTTGGCTGTGGCCGTGGACCGATTGTTTGTTACAACTGCAGAGCCATAGGAAATTATGCTAGAGATTGTCAGAACCCTACTACAACATGTAAGTATTGCAAGTCCTATGATCATACTATAGAAGAATGTTCTATCTTGACAGCCAAGATTAAGGATCCTAATCCAACAGTAAACTAGAATATTCAACTTATTACTACTGAGCAGAAAGAACTATAACCAAGAGTCAATATTGTGACTTGCAGTGGTGCTTCTACTAGTAGGACATCGCAGAATGCCGAAAATAATACAGGTCTGAATTGGGTGCGTAAAGCTACTGATAAATCTACACCACTTGACCTGCAAAAGAACAAAGAAACATTTCAACGAGCTAAAACTTTCTTTACTGACCCTACACTACCAAGATTGCAGATATTTCCTCATAGGGACGTATCACAGGAAAAACCTTGTGGCATTAGTCCTGTGCAGAAATCACAGGCTACCACATCGGGAAGGTGCGAAGAGGATGAGTTGATAGGAAGTGTACAATCCTTCCTGCAGAGCTGCTTGAAACTCGTAAGAAATGAGAAATCCATAGGATAGCTTCAATGCATCATAGATCAGTATCAACAATCTTCTTCTGTGAGTAGTACACAGCATGTTGTTCATAATATTATGGGCCATACAAGAATAGGAAGAGAAATGAGATTCACAACACAAATTGGAGAGTTTGAAATGGATGAGGTAATCCTAGATTTAGGATCAGAGGTAAATGTTCTTACTAAACAGACATGGGAATAGATGGGTAGCCCTAAGTTAGCCAGGTCACCTATCCATCTGCTACTAGCCAATCAATAGAGGGTATCACGACTGGGTCAATTACCGCAAGTACCAGTTGATATTGATAGAGTTCGCAGCTTTATAGATTTTGAAGTCATAGAAATTATTGGCGATAGAAGACCGTATCAAGATTTATTAGGCATTGATTGAGCAATTGATAACATGGCTATTAGCTATTTGAAGAAAAGACAAATGACCTTTGAGGATAAACATATTTGAGTCATCACACCGTTGGATCCTTTTCAAGGTCCTCAATACATTGAACCTATCAGAGCAGAGGAAGAGGTGTGTAATATGGAGAGCTTCTATCAGATGACTGCTAACCAGAATGATTATATCAACCCAACAGCAGAAGGAAATATTAGTTGGCAATGCAACAACTCATGCGCATCGGATTCGGATGTTGGTTTAGAAAATTGGCAGAATAGACCTTACGAAGTCTCAGCTCGCAAATGTGCATTTATGACTAAGTCACTGCGATAGATTGCCACAGAGGTTAAGGATATTCCATCGTTTGATGGCTTAGCAGATGTTAATGATGTTTTACAGTAGTTTGAGCAAGAAATCTCTCATGAGCAGAGGATGGAAACTATTGACCTTGCAGTAAGAGCCACAGTTGCAAGATGGTGGCATGCACATACAGAAAATATCGCATCATGGGATGATTTTAAGAGATTGATGGCGATCAGATTCTCTAATGACAAGGAGTGTTTCCAGCAGAAATATACAGGAGAAAGTGACCCTAGGTCACATATTAATATTTGTGAACAGAATTGGTTGGACATTCCAGAGGATGAATGGGTTCGCCTATTCATTCACGCTTTAGACACAGTCCCAAGGAATTGGTACACCGAGACAGAGTTGTGCAGAGGAACGATTACATGGCCAGTTATGATAGACAACTTTCTACTCACTTTCACTTTTGAATCTGAGTACCTAAGCATTGATCAGGCCCTAGACATTATAAAGACTAAGGTATTTGATGACTGTACCCTACCAGTGTATACTCAGCCAGATTGGGCCATCCAGTTAGAACATGTGCTAGAGTGTTACAACTTCGCAGAAGAGCCAGGTGATGAGGATGAGAACCCTCACAATATCAACATTCCAGAATCAGAAGGGACTCGCGAAGTTGTAGGACCGAAGCTAGACATTCCAGTTGTCACATAGCCTATTAAGATTAAAAAGATCAATATTGGCATAGAAACAGAACCAAAGTTTGCCTCTATTGGAGACTATTGGGATGATGAAATGATAGGACACATCGCAGACCTGTTACATGACTATCAGGACTTATTTCCCATTAAGTTTATAGAAATGAAGGGAATAGTAGGAGATTTGGGAGTCATGAGGATACCTTTGAAAGAGGATGCTAGGCTAGTTAAGTAGCGTCCATACAGATTAAATCCTCGTTATAAAGAAAAAGTTAAAGATGAGATTGACAAGATGCTAGCAGCAGGCATCATTGAGCCAGTAGAAGAGAGCAAATGGGTTAGTCCCATGGTTGTGCAGGAAAAGAAAACTAAAGCAGAAATCAGGATTTGTGCCGATTTGCGCAAAATCAATGATGCATCACTTCATGACCTATTTCCAACACATTTTACTGATGAAGTTTTAGACAATGTAGGAGGACAGGAGATCTACTCATTCACTGATGGCTTTTCAGGCTATCACCAGATAAGAATCCATCCAGAGGATCGACATAAGACCACCTTTGCGACAGAATGGGGCTCATTCCAGTATACGGTAATGCCCTTTGGTCTTAAAAATGCACCAGCTATTTTGTCTAGAGTAGTAGTTGCTGTCTCTAAGCAATACATCCATAAATTCTTAGAAGTCTATTTTGATGATTGGACTGTATTTGGATTAATAAAAAGGCATATAGGAGATTTAAGGATCATGTCAGAGAAATGTAGGCAATATCAGATTTCTCTTAACTTGAAGAAATTTATATTCTGGGCACCATTTGGTATTTTGTTGGGTCATATTATTTGTAGACAAGGCTTGATGGTAGATCCCGCAAAGATTTCCATCATTATAGATCTCCCAGCGCCTGATTCAGTCAAGCAACTGAGGATAGTGAATGGTCATACAGGGTATTATAGAAAATTCATCAAAGGCTATGTAAAGATCACATCACCCATGGAAAAGCTGTTAAAGAAAGAAGCGAAATTCCTATGGAATGAGGAATTCCAACAAAGTTTAGACACTCTTAAAGAGAAGATGGTCACAGCACCCATCTTAGTATTTCCAGATTGGAACAAACCATTTCATGTACATATGGATGTGTCTGGCATCACACTGGGGATTGTCTTAACATAACAAGGAGAAGGGGGTATCTATCACCCTATCGCATACTCAAGAAGAAAGTTATCTACGACAGAAAAGAACTATACCACTAAAGAAAAAGAAGGATTAGCTATGGTGTATGCTCTACAGAAGTTCAGGCACTATCTGTTGGGTGCCCCATTCAAGATGTTCACTGACCATTCCGCTTTAAAGTACTTGGTCAATAAGCCAGTGTTGGGAGGAAGGATCTGCAGATGGTTACTCCTATTCCAGGAGTATGGTTTTGAAATTATTGTAAAACCAAGAATATTGAATGCCGGACCTAATCATTTGTCATGAATAGACTCAGGAGAAGAACCAAGTAATCTAGAGGATAATTTGCTAGATGCACAATTGTTGTCTATCCAGATCGCAGATGAGTATTACACGAATATTATTCACTTTCTCACTACAGGGTGGGCACCAGTTGATTTCACTAAGGAGCAAAAGAAACAATTAGTTGATAAAGCAGCAGATTTCACTTTGATCGCGGGACATTTATATAAGTTAGGTCCAGATGAAGTCCTGCACAGATGCGTTATGCCACACGAGAAAGAGGCTGTTATCAGAGAAGCACATTCAGGTACCATAGGAGGACATTTCGCAGGAAAGCCGACTGCTCAGAAAATTCTACCTGTAGGATTATGGTGGCCTACTTTGCACAAAGACACTAAGGAGTTTTGCAGATGCTGCGATATCTGCCAGAGGGTAGGAAAACCTTCACAGAGAGATGAAATGTCACTATGACCACAGATTACGCTGCAGGCATTTGACAAGTGGGCTATAGATTTGATAGGTGATATCAACCCACCAGGGAAACAAACTGGTGCGATATACATTATCAAAAGAACAGAATACCTCACCAGGTGGGCAGAGGGAAAAGCAGTAAGGAATTGTGATGCTGCTATAGCTGCATAGTTCATTTTTGAAAACATCATAAGTAGATTTGGATGTCCAACAATTTTGATGAGTGATCAAGGCACAGACTTTCTGAATCGCACTATTCAGGCCTTGACAGAGCAATTTTAGATACAGCATCATAATATCACTCCGTACCACCCACAAGCTAATGGTACGGTGGAGGCTTTTAACAAAATTCTAGAACATGCTCTTACTAAGATCTGTAACAACCAAAGAGATGATTGGGACCTTAGGGTTAATGCTGTGTTATGGGCTTATAGGACTACATGAAAGAAACTTACAGGACACACACCTTTCATCTTGGTGTATGGACAGGACGCTGTTATGCCTATGGAATATATTATTCCCAGTTTAAGAATTGCTCAAATTACCGAGATGGCTGATACAGATAGGATGAATGAAAGACTAGCGTAGCTGCTTGCCTTAGAAGAAGATAGATTCATCGCAGGATTTCATCAAAAAGTGCAGAAGAAACGAGAAAAATCTTGGCATGACAGGCACATCAAGAGCAAGATTTTTCATATAGGAGAAGTAGTGCTCCTTTACGACAGCAAGTTTGTTAAGTTTCCAGGGAAGCTTAAGACACATTGGTTGGGGCCATATCAGATTAAGCAAGTCATAGATGAAGGTGCTGTTCAGCTCAATAAATTGAACGGGGAGCTTGTCCCTACCTTGATTAATGGTAGTAGGCTTAAGCTAGATAGTGATAATCAGTCCACCTCCCAGTACTAGCTCAGAGAACTAGACGGTGCAGATGTCTAGTGTAGTTGAAAGGAGGCATCGCACCCATAATAAGTCTACACCCGAAAAAAAAAAAGGTTCTATGTAGAAGGAATCGCAGCAAGAACGTTTATTTTGCACAAGTCATAGGATTCTTGTGAAGTTTTTGAACATTGCGGAGTTCATGCCAAGTTTTTGGTCTAGGATGATGCGGTGTGACATCGTAGAAAGGCAATGTTCCCTGTGCCACGAAGATAATTTTGAAAAGGGACAGAGGGCTAGTCACTTCGCCCTCTGACAAGAAATTAATATAGTTATGACAGGTATACATTACCCTAGATTTGGAAACAGTACAAGGACTGTCCTAGATTTGGTAAATCTTGGTCGAGACCAGCGCTTGTACACAATTTTCAAGGGATATTTGATCGTATCTTTAGCACTTAATGAGGATCGAGGCGCTGGGTGTTGTCTTTTCCATGCAATAAATGCCATGAATGGGTCCAGCTTAAGTGACCGTTGCTTCAGAGATTATCATTTTCATTATAAATACACAGATCATTCACACAGAAGGGTTACTTTTGTGATTTCTAAGAGTTAGAGAGCAATTTGTAGAAGTTTTCCCTGTGCAGAGGTACTCCAGTTACAGAGTGCTAGTTTCCCCATTTTCATATCCATTACCAGTCCAGAGTACTGCATCAGACGGTTTATGTCCAAGGAACCTTTAGAAGATGTTGTGCGATGATTTCAGCGTGGTGGCCTTGAGTTTGCTATGATGACGCCGCCCAGGGTTGTGAAACTAGGTGCACCACAGCTCAGATAGACGCCAAGGATGAAGAGTCAAGATCAGATAGTAGAATAGTCTAGCCCAGAGCAGAGAAAGAGAAAGACGAGAAGATCACTGAATATAAGAAAGCAGAGAAGAATAATGATGAGAAGAAATATACCAACAAGAAGAAAGATGAAAAGGAGAGTGAGGAAAAGGTGGATAAAAAAAAAGAGGAAGAAAGTAAAAATCAAAAAAAGAAAAGAGAAGGAAAAGGTTGATGAAGTACCACCATATCCAGGATATATTCTTACTACAAAATGCAGACAAAGACTTGTTCTCGGAATGGAATTCATGGTTTGTATAGTTTTCGTATGAAAGGATCCAGACTGAATGAAATGTTTGAGAAGGCTGGAAGATAGAGATTTATATTTTCTTTGTGATATGAGTTCTAACCTAGATAAAGAGGAAAAGATATCTATGGAAGGCTTCTCAAAAGCTCAAAGATCCTTAGGGAAGCTGTTGATCCACGAAGAGACCTATATGCAACTTTGGAGTATATCTTGTGTGAGGGATTCAATGGTGATCCAGGGGAAGCGGTCACTTGAAGGTCTCGCAAGAAACCAGAGCACAAGCATGACAATAAGGGAAGGAAAGATAAGAGAGATATATGAACTAAGTTTACAGAATATGATGCCAAAGATGATAGAAAGCACAAAGGAGAAAAGAGACAGTGGTCAAGATGGAGAAAGACCACAAGGTGCAGATTGTTGAGCTTGAGGCTCGAGCACCAGGAACACCTGAGGCAGACAAGGAAGCAAGGGCACAAGCCTTTAGACTCACTTCAACATATATGAAGTGTCACATAGATGATGTAGAATCATTACTAGCTGATGCAACGAAGACATGGTCGGATCTAGAAGAGCTCCCAGATAGATTGGATTTTTAGCAGAGCATCCAAAACATGGAGAATGCAATAGCAGCAATAAAATAAGAAGTCAAGAGCTTAGGAGCTCTTGCAAAGATGAAGAAGATAAAAGAGATGAACCGTTCGTAATAGGAAGTGCAGCGGTTGCGAGAAAAAGACATACAATTCAATAATATGCTTCAACCGTATCAGGAACAAATCGCAGAGCTGGTCGATGCAGTTGAGCAGAAAGTCAAGGAGTTCACTACAATAAAAAGTGAAATTGATAGCACAGAAGACCCCTTAATTACTCAAGTTATGTTGGAAGTGGCACAAGGCTATGTCGAGGCTATGGGAAAAGATGTCGTAGGACTCAAGGAGAGATTCGCAAAGACTTCACAGCAAGCTAAGGAGAAGCAACAAAAAGAGAATCCAGATGTTACTGAATCGAGGACAAGCCACAAGTAAGTGTTATGGGATTGTTGGAATAGGGCCCCATAGCTATAGGAAAAGATGCTATATCAAAACAAGAAATTCAAAGGAAATAGTACCTGAAGTGGCTGAGAGGAGAGCTCAACCACTGCATTTAAGGCAGCAGTGACGACAGGAGGGCTCAGCTACCCTCATGAATGGAAAAGGAGCAACACGCCAAGCTATTAAAGAAAAATGACAGAAGGGGAGTGACTGAGGAAGCCATGCCCATACCCATGATCAGCGCTGAACATCATGGAAGACTGAAGAAATATGCAGTGTGACCAGTAAGCGGTAGTTCAAAGTACAGATAGGTCGACTGTCATAGTTAGGGTTTTGGGTTATTGTTGGGATAGGCCCATAGTTTTGTATCATGGTAAGACCTTTGGGCCACCTATTTTAAGCATGTATTTTGTATTATGAAGGGTTAGACAGTTATAAAGTTAGTTAGTTAGATAGTTGGTTGATAAGGTTGTAACTGTGTCATCAGTATAGGAAGACATTGAGAAGGAGTTGAGCTGCAGTTCTGAGTTCAGTCTATATTTATCTTATTGTAACCAGTAGCTGACTCCTTGAGCATGAATGTAACAATCCGTAGGGATTGAGAGAGAGAGAAAGAGTATATTGTAAGAAGAAAGCAATACTAGGGAAGAGATCTAAGAGAGAAGGGCTCCCGGTTGTGTGCGTGGAGTTTCCCAGAATATCTCAAGCTGCATAATAGGTTGCAGCGGAACTGTGTTACTCTCTCAAGACATAATATAAACACAGTTCTTGTGGATGTAGCTTCCTCCCTGGAAGTGAACCATGTAAAATCTGTGTGTTGTGCGACTGTTTCATGTGATTGTGCTATACTTATTTGCTATCTGTTATTCATTACATGAACGTTTCTTATCGGTTAATGAATGTATGTATGCTATCCCTCAGTTGTAGTAACATTGAAGGTTAAATGTGAGTTGAATGTGTTAAGTATTCTATATGTGATTTATCAGTGCTTGATTCATGACAGCTAATAGTTACAGTGTTAAGTGACTTCTGTATATTTAGCTCAGCAAGTTGAGCGTGATTAATGTTAAGCATGTTAGAGTGTAGAAGCTAAGTGAAGTTGTTCAAACACCTTGATGAAGGTTAACTGAGATATTATACCCAGAGAGGAGGCCTATGGACCTCGAGAGTTGTTAAGTATATTGAGTCTCACTGTAGGAAGTATCGCAGTGTAGAAACGCGATATCGCACTATCAGGGAGGATGTGGTGTGAGATATCACGGGTTAAGAGCTGAGGGGAAAAGTAAGTTTGCACATCATCTTAGAAGCTGCGATGCGATAAGAGTCAGTCCCGTAGCAGAGTCAGATAGGAAGAGAGAAACAACCCGTGCTGAGAAACTCAACTAGTTAAGTAGAGTCAGAGAACCCAGGATGCTTGTTGGGCTTGGGGTAGACCCGCAGTTTATAATTTAACTGCGCACCAACAAAAAGACCCACAGTGTTGGCCCTTTTGGCAAAAAACTGCGAATAGGTTGTAGTCTCACCCGAAACAGTTATGGGGTGCCACAGAATCAGGTTTCTGCAAGCAGAAGAGGGATAGTACTGTACCTTTAGCCTTAACAACAAATATTTATACCAAATAGAGCTTCGATATTCACTTAATTAGCTTCGCTGTTAGATAAAAGACTTTTCTTGCTTAACCCTTAACTGGGAATTCATAGCGAAGTTAATATTTAATAGTTATCTTACTTTAACATTCACCTACTTATCAGAATCATCAAAACATAAAAGAAACCACACAAAAGAATCACAACACAAGATATAATGTGGTTCACCCCCAATGTAGGGGCTACGTCCACAAAACTGTGCTTTTATTCCAATCTTACAAAACAACAGTTCTGATCCGTGCACTCAGCAGTCGATCCATCCTTCAAGTCTAACTACACACTTAGCTACAATTCCTTTCTTACAATCTCTAACTACACACTCAGCTGCAGTTCCTTTCCTTACAAAAACCCTCTCTGCACATAGCTACAGAGGTCATCCATGCACACAGCTGAGACTTGACCTTAAAACCCAAAAATGGATCTAACTTCTCTGCATCATATGATCCTCATTTAATTAGATGATCTTGACATCTTTACATGAGTGCCTATTTATACAAGTGCACTATTACAAAATCATGGGCTTACACCCGAAAATTATGGACAATTACAAAAAGAGGGCTTTGAATCAACCCTGACACCCCTAAGACTATTTTGAGTCACAACTCCACTGACAAGCTTCCACAAAAACTGTGGAGTTACCAAAATTAAGGACCATTAAGGTGCGCACCCCAACAGGCCCCTAAGACTCACCAGTGTCCCATCCCTGGACACTCTGCTGCTTGTCTGGTGGGAGAATCTTGTTGGAGAACAGAGTGAACTATTTATTGAGGCCACGCATGATATCATCGGCTACTTGCTCCTTCTCCACCAACTCCTGTAATGCTGCTGTTGATGCTTCGCTTGCCTTTTCCTATGCAAATGCATCATATTCCTTCAAAACTGTGAGCTGGCTATCCGCAGCAGTGCTCAAATCCAAGGCCTCATCAACAAGGGGCTGCATAGAATTTTCCAACAGCGTTGCTTTCATTTTGTATCACTCAATTTCCTGCTGGAGTTCATTTCTTTGCTTCAACTTGAGCATCATTGCATCTAGCTCTGCCTGTCGCTGCTTGATGATTTATTGCAGCTTTTCTACTTCTAGATTTTCCTCTAGTTTTGTCCAGGTGTCGACGCTTTCTTCTAGTAGTTTTGCTGCACTTCTCATAAGATTGGTGATCTTCATTGCTGAGGCTTGAATATCTCTGTGACTCTGCTCCTTGACCTCTTGTGGACTCTCTGGAGTGATGCAAAGTTGAATATCCATGATCTGAGCCTCATGTTCTGCTTTTAGCTTTTCAATCTCCCTGTGAGACTGCTGTGCATAGTCTTTCAGCTTAGAAATTCTTTGCTCCGGTTCTTCCTCAGCCTGTATGTCGAAGTCAGGAATATTTTGACACACCTCATCCAACACTTGCACCAGTGTAGCCTACTTATGTTCTCCATCCCTCTTCCTCTGCTCTGCTTCTTCAAACTGCACTGCGAGGCTCGCATTCTGCTTCATGGTATTTTCCAACTACATTTGTGAGTAGTGGTCTTGTGCTTGGATCTCCTTCATGATTGCTAATTGACAAAGATGTAGCTCCGTCATAGACAACTTGGTGTAATCTATCCCGACTGTCATGCTCATCTGTGAGCAAGATGCTGCGTCAGTTATTATGAGGGATGCACTTGGTACTCACCCTCTGTTATCTCTCACTAGCCATTGCCTTGTGTCTTGCTGCACACTTACTGGGGTACTTCTTATTGCAGCTCCAGTCGCTGATCGTTCTGCTAAGTCTTTTAATTCTGTAATTTTCTGCACTACACCAGTGAGCACATCCAGGTGCGTAGCCACGAACTCAGACCATTTTTTGGTTAGGACTTCTATGGACTTCATCAGAGCCTGATCGAGCTCCTCACTTGTCAAGGTGGGCTCTTCGAAAATATTCTTCCCTTTTGACACGTTCGTTTTCTTTCTGGACTGAGGTTTAGTCACTTCCTCTGCCTCTGGCAACTTGCGCTTATCTAGCCGATTGGGGTCTTAGACAGTTTTGACCGAATCTTCTTCTTCGTCTTCATCTCCATCATCTCCACCCCGGTCACCTTCACTATGCTGTGATTCAATTTTTTCTTCACCTTCTTCGAGTGGGTCATTCTGCTACATGTGACTAGGGCCTGCGCCCACATTGGTGATTGGAGGGACTGGAATGTTAGGTTTTGTCCCTGCATCCTTCAACCATTCAGTCGGCCACTGCTGAACTACCGTGAGGATGTCTTCTTTGGTTACTATGTATGGTAACTTAAACCATTGATGCTTTTTATCCGCGCGGCCCTGGATGAAGAGATGATGCATGTTAGCCTTGAAGTTGGCTGCTCCATCATACTGAGAGAGTAGCTCATTAGTGAGCTGTGGTGTTTCCAGGATCTCATAGGATATGTTCATGGCGTAAAAGGTGAAAACGTAGTTCTTCATATGCTGGGATGCTTTGTCCTACGACACCCAAAGAGATGCGTACCTTGATACACCAGGCATGTTCGGAGGCACATCAATAAACTGCGCCTCAATAGGTTCTTTCCATCCTACCAGTGTAATAAGCACTATCATCCATGAATAGTGAAAGGGTATACCTTTCTCCTATGCGTTGCAGAAATATTCAAGGAATTCCTTAGCAATGTACGCTACCCAGTTGTAACTGTATCCTTCCACACAGTTCGCAGCAATACTGACAATTGGGGCAGGTACTTCATTTGGTCTGCACTTTTGCATTAACTTGCATGCTAAGATATTTGTGGTGAATCGAATCTTTTGATGCTTAATGGTTGAGGTTTGATACCCTCGCTTTCCTTTCATGAGCCTGAAGCGTTCCTTCATGCTATGTGCTAGCTTCGCATCTTCATGTTTTCCCATAAACTCAATGATAGGATCAGGCCCTTCCTTCAGCAAGCTCGTAATCCAGTGAATGAGTTCTCCATTGATGGAAATTTTCTGGTTTCTGATCCATAGGTTCCCATTATGTACCAACGCCAATAATTGCTTGACCACCACAGTCACCTCTGTGCTGTGACCGAAGTGGGGAACATTGAGCATCTTCAACAAACCAGCTTTCTCCAAGCCAGCAACCCACTGTTTCGTTTCTAATAATGTCACTCCAGTCTCCAGATAATGGACAGAGTGCAAGTATGTCCCAGGTGCGAACTGTGGAAATTTCCCACGATCATTTGTATCATGGTCAGCATACTTGAGCCGATCTACTTTCCCTGTCATTGTCCCGACCAACTGCGCACCCAGTGGCAGCGAAGGGGTGCATAATGTGAAATTCTTTATCCGTCGAGGTATCTAAAATCCTAGTCAAACAGGAGGAAGATATGGTGGACACTGTGAGGAAACATTCTCATCCCCTTCAGGTGGGATCTCTGCTGAACCAGATGGATTCATCTCGGGATCCTCAGGTGTTTTCCCTAATTGCTTGTGTCTATCTTCGTTCCGCTTAGAGCGTACTTCTGGTTTAAATTTATTCCTATTAGATCGTGTCTGCATTGGTTGAGGCAGTGTTGGGGGAGTTTCTTCGTGGGGTGTAGAGGAAGGTGGATTTCTCATAAGGTTCTGCAGACCCGTCTATTCAAATTCTCTCAACAGTTCCTGAAGTTCGCGATCAACTAACATGGAGTCAATTGTAAGACTCAACGAAATGTGTAATGCGATTTTCGTAGGCCTGGGTGTCTTCTTATAGAATCCATCGACCAAATCTACCATAACTATGCATTGAAGACATCAAATCTGACAAAGATATTATCCAAACAGCGCTAGATTTCTCAAAATCTCATTATTATAGGCAGTTAATGCAGTTAACGTACCGGCGCCACTAATTCTGATTTTTTCCAACGGTCGGATTTTGAGCTCCGAAACACCTGTCCTCCTTCGGCATCAGCAGTAACTCTAGCTATGCCATAATAAGGATATTCGACACTTCCTAACACCGACTGCGACAGGGCTTCGAGCTTCGACCTGCGACAGAATGTCTTCCACAGCCTCAATGATTCCTGCCGCGAGCATCTTATCTAACTTTATCCTGACTTTTTCTTTGTACTTTGGGTTCAACCTATAAGGGAGCTGATTCATAGGATTCACATCAGGTTTCAAAGGGATTTTTATCACTCCTATATCACCAAGGATACCTTTCATTTCTAATAACTTCGTCGGAAATATGTCCTGATACTCATGGAGAAGTTGGGTCACTTTGCTTACCATTTCTTCATCCCAATAATCTCCAATAGTAGCATACTTAGGCATTTCTTCTAACCCAATGTTTACTTGCCTTGTCTTCAAGGGATGAGTCACTTTTGGTGCTTCAACTATTGGTCCATGTACTTTGCAGTGTCCTTCTGATTCAAGAATATCAATGTTGCATGGGTCATCATTCTCGTCAATTGTGAGGTTACAGCATTCTACTGCATTAGCTTCTTGTTCCTTCCAATCAAGTTGGTGCTCAACTATTTCTTTATCATCAAACACCTTAGTATGGATCAACCTAATAGTTGCGTCTAAAGCAGGAAAAACCTCATTACTAGAAAATGTAAGAAAAAAACTATCAACAAGACTATCCCAACTTACAGTACCATGGCGAAGCTCAACCTCCGCATACCAGTTCTTTGCTACAGGTTCCAGAGTGTGCACAAACCTATGTACCCATTCTTCATGAGGTACATGCTTCCATGCTTCATAACATTGCTCCAAATGTTCCTGAGGGCTAGTCTTACCATTAAATATGCTTCGCACCTCTTGACGTTGATCCATGAATATCAGGTGAAGGAAATTTTGACAAACTTTCCAACTATGAATATACTTTTTATGACCATTCCACCATCTGGCTGCTGTGGCTCTAAATGCTGAACCTAGAGTCTCCATTTTCTGTGAATCTGGTACTTGCTCTGAGAATTGTACAATAAATTCTCCTGGGTCTGTCAATCCATCAAAGGTAGGAAAGATTATTGTCTGTGAACCAAGCCATCTGAGAGACTTGGTAATTCTTGCACACCGATGTCCATGTAGCTCATAAAGTCTATGCTGCCAATTCTCTAGGCCTTCATCTGAATCAGTCATGCAAGAACTGTCACACTTCCAATCCATTATACCTTCAGTAGTAGGGTTGACATAGTCTTCCTCTTTAGCTGTGATGTTGTAGATATGATCCAAAACATCTTGATACTCATCTCTGACTGGCTCTGTGTACCTTTCTCCTTGAGAAGGGTCCGAGGGGACTATGAATATCAATCCTTTTCCTTCAAAAGTCATCTCTCTGTTCTTAAGATTGATTATTGCAGAATTCTCTATTTCCCATTAAATTCCTAGCAAGGATGGATAGGGGTTGCTATCATCAATTATTTCAATGACTTCAAAATATGCTAAGGTACTTACTCCATCAATGTCTACTGGGACGCTAGAGAATCTTCCTAGGGGCAAAATCTTCTGCTGATTGGCTAATATCAACTATATAGGGTACCATTCAAGGGTAGGTTTTCCCATTTGTTCCCATGTTTTCTTAGTTAGGACATTTAATTATGATCCCAGGTCTAAAATGATATTGGTCATGTCATACTCTCCTATCTGAGCATGCAATCTCATTTCTGTTCAAGTCCTTCTAACTCTATTAATAGTTTTTTCTTTACCATAGCTTCGTTGAGGCTCGCAAGAAGCAATAAATTTCTGTAACTCATTTAAAGCATTCTGATTTCTTAAGAGCTTCATACAACTCTGTAAAAGTGATGACAGTGTACTTACTTTATCTGTCGAAGCTTCTTGAGACTGTAACTGCTGTTGATGCTATTGCGTAGGTGCTATTGATGTGCTCGAAACAACAAAGTATTTTCTGGCTTCCATAAAAAAAAAATTTCCCTTTCCACATCGAAGGTTGGAACTTTCTCTGGGGTCTTACGAACCCAAGCCTCGTTAGGATATTTCTCCTTGTTCTGCACTTGCGTCGTAGCTCCACTCCTTGTAACAATGTTAATGGCTGGGACAGGTATTTGCTCTACAGCAATCATCTGAATATTCTGAGTAGGAGTGCCATTTCTTTCTTGTATTTTAGCTATCAACTGTGGGCATTGCTCAATAACATGATCTACCACTCTGCAATATCGGCATGTCATAGTTGGGTTCTGACAGTCTCTAGATAGATGTCCTACCTGATTACAATTATAGCACACAACCTGGCTTCAACCTCTTCCAGGAATACCACCATGACCACGACCTCCAAAAGTACCTCGACTTGATGTACTACCATGGTAACCATATCCATCATTGCCTTATGCATCATTTTGTACCCTCTAAGCATCATAGGTTCTCTCTCTCATAAGGCCAAAGCTACGACACTCATCCTCATTGTGTCCCACTGACTTACAAAAATTATAGTAGGGGTTCTTCGGTACTTGAACATATCTTTGTAGCAGATAGAAATATTCAGGTTGATGTTGGCCAGCTGTTCTATAGATCTCACAATATAGAACAGTCAAGTTAAATGGGTTTGGTGCACCATTACTCAGGTAGTTTCTTAGTGCAGGGCACTGTTCTTTGTCATGACCTTCTGTCTTGCATCGGGTACACCAAACCTCCTCTCGAACAAATTTTCCTTTCTTCATGTCACGAAGCTCCAAAGCCATTTCTTCCAACTGCGCTTGTATCTGGGATATGCCAGAATTGTCTCTGAAGGGAGTTGTTTCAAGCTTCATGGCAATTTCCAGTGCTTCTTGCTGATCAGCAACCTTCTGTTGCATAAGTGGAGACCTGATATGAGGTAATAGAGTTGTAATGAACCATTATTTATGTTGTTCTGGTCCAATAGTAAAACTGACTTGATCCAATAGGACCTTGAACCTATGATCAAAGTCCCACACTGATTCATCTCTATTTTGTTGAATTTCCTTTAGTTTAGTTATATACTGCGACTCTGATTTAGGTTTCTTGAATTCCTTTATCATGTATTTTTTAATATCGGCTAAGATATAGTTCTGAGTACTATAAAAATTCATAAACCAGGTCAAATATGGGTCTCTAAAAGAGGTGATTAGCTGTTCTCTTCTTGTATTTTCATCCGTAATACTCTTAGCAGTCCACACAGCTTCGCATAAAAAACAAAACTATTTTGGATCCTCTGATCTAGTTCCTCTAAATACTGGTAGTTTGATGTCATCATTTGCATGGGCCATATTGATTCTAGGGGGGGGAGGAGGGGGGCTGATAATAGGGGGAGGGGAACCTACTGAATTATACTGACCTATGACAAGAATACTAGGGTTAGGGTTACTTTCAGACTGCAATGAGTTCTCAGGGGTAACAGGTCTTCTCTCCGAAGTTACAGGAGGGTTTCTAACAGAAGGGGTTTCCTCAGAGTCAGATTCACCTGTACTTAGCGGGGTATACTCGGTATTATGGCCTAGGGTATAGGATCCAAGATTTCTCTTATATCTTTTGCCTCTTTGAATCAAACCACTTTGCTCGTCGAAGTCACTTTCACTTCCAAACATAGGTTAGTAACAACAATTCTAGCAATCTGATTCAATAAGCAATATGCCTTTTTCAGCCAAAAGCATTTTAATTCTCAAACTGAATGAATTCAAGTACTTATCCCTTGGTCCTTTGAAAAACTGTAGTTCAGCTTCGTTGAAGGAAGTACTCGTGTCGATGGAAAACTCTGTCACAAATGCTTCAAGGGTTTGCGTTGTCCAGAAATCAACAGCTCGCGATATCGCATTGTTCACCCTTTTCAATATATTAATTGTTTCTGGGGTCTAGTCAGGAAACTGATCTTCTTGGAAGTTCGTCCTTCTCTCTGTCAACCCTTGCAAGAATTCGTCTGAGCTACGACGTGGATCCTTATTTTCTTGTTCCACAAATTTTAGATAGGTCTCTTCGATCCAGTTGTCGATTTCTTTCACTGAGGGTCTCCAGAACATAACCCTCTAGCTACGACGTAAATCCCTCTTGAGCAGATACTGTTCATGTCCTTGCAACGAAACGAATTTGTTGGGCTTGGGGCAGACTCAGGGTTTATACTTTAACTGCGCACCAACAAAAAGACCCACAGTGTTGGCCCTTTCGACAACAATCTGCGAACAGGTTGCAGTCTCACCCGAAACAGCTATGGGGTGCCATAGAATCAAGTTTTTGGGATATTACTGTACCTTTAGCCTTAACAAAAAATATTTATACCAAATAGAGCTTCGATATTCACTTAATTAGCTTTACAGTTAGATAAAATACTTTTCTTGCTTAACCCTTAACTGGGAATTCACATCGAAGTTAATATTTAACAGTTATCTTACTTTAGCATTCACCTACTTATCAAAAGATCAAAACATAATAGAAACCACAGAAAATAATCACAACACAAGATATAACGTGGTTCACCCCCAGTGTAGGGGCTACGTCCACAAAACTGCGCTTTTATTCCAATCTTACAAAATAGCAGTTCTGATTTGTGCACTCAACAACAGATCCGTCCTTCAAGTCTAATTGTGTACTTAGCTACAATTCCTTTCCTTACAATCTCTAACTGTGCACTCAGCTGCAGTTCCTTTCCTTACAAAACCCCTCTGTGCACACAGCTGCAGAGGTCATCCACGCACATAGCTGAGACTTGACCTTAAAACCCAAAAATTGATCTAACTTATTCGCATCATATGATCCTCATTTCATTAGATGATATTGACATCTTTACATGAGTGCCTATTTATACAAGTGCACTATTACAAAATCATGGGCTTACACCTGAAAATTATGGACAATTAAAAAAAGAGGGATTTGACTCAACCCCGACACCCCTAAGACTATTTTGAGTTGCAACTCCACTTACAAGCTTCCACAAAAACCACGGAGTTACCAAAATTAAGGACCATTAAGATGCGTGCCGCAACAATGCTGCAGAACCTGGTTGAGGAAACTTGATTCTTCAGCCAACCCATCCAAGATCACTTCGGGTGAGACTTGAGGCCGTTCTATAGTCTGTCGCCGAAAGGGCCAGTGAGCTAGGGGTTTTGTTGGTAAAATAAAGTAAACCTGGGTCTGCAAAGAGGTAAATCCAACAAGATAAGAGAGATATATGAACTAATTTTATAGAAGACGATGCCAAATATGATAGAAAGCACAAAGGAGAAAAGAGAAAATTTGATGAGAAGATGGAGGAAGACCACAAGGCGTAGATTGTTGATCTTGAGGCTCGAGCACTAGGCACACCTGAGGCAGACAAGGAATCAAGGGCATAGGCCTTTAGACTCACTTCAACACAGATGAAGTGTCACATAGATGATGCAGAGTCATTGCTAGCTAATGCGACGAAGACATGGTCAAAGCTAGAAGAGCTCCCAGATAGACTGGATTTGCAGCAGAGCATCCAGAACATAGAAAATGCAGTAGCAGCAATGAAGGAAGAATTCAAGAGCTTAGGATCTCTTGCAAAGATGAAGAAGATGACAAAGATGAACTATTTGCAACAGGAAGTGCAGTGGTTGTGAGAAAAAGAAATACAATTCAATAATATGCTTCAACCGTATCAGGAACAAATCGCAGAGCTGGTCGATGCGGTTGAGCAGAAGTTCAAGGAGTTCACTACAAGCAAAAGTGAAATTGATAGCGTAGAAGACCCCATGATTAGTCAAGTTATGCTTGAAGTGGCACAAGACTGTGTCAAAGCTATGGACAAAGATGTCGTAGGACTTAGGGAGAGATTCGCAAGGACTTCGCAGGAAGCCAAGGAGAAGCTACAGAAAGAGAAACTAGATGTTAGTGACTTAAGGATGAGCCACAAGTAAGTGTTAGGGGACTGTTGGAGTAGGGCCCCGCAGCTATAGGAACAGCTGCTATATCAGAACAAGAAATTCAAAGGAAATAGTACCTGAAGTGGCCAAGAAGAGAGCTCAACCATTGCATTTAAGGCAGTGGTGATGACAGGAGGGCCCAACTACCCTCATGAATGGAGAAGGAGCAACGAGCCAAGGTATTAAAGACAAAGGACAGAAGGGGAGCAACCGAGGAAGCGACGCCCATACCCACGATCAGCGTCGAACATCGTGGAAGACTGCAGAAAGCTGCAGTGTGACCAGTAAGCGGCAGTTCAAAGTACAGATAGGTCAACTGTCACAGTTAGGGTTTTGGGTTACTGTTGGGATAGGCCCACAGTTTTGTATCATGGCGAGACCTTCGGGCCACCTATTTAAGCATGTATTTTGTATTATGAAGGGCTAGATGGTTATAAAGTTAGATGGTTAGAAAGTTAGATGGTCAGCTAGTTATTTGGTCGTCTATTGTGTAAGATATTGAGAAAGATTCGAGCTCTGGTTCTGTTGTTAAAGCTGCAGTTATCTTACTGTAACCAGCAGTCGAATCCTTGAGCATGAATGTAACAATCCGCAGGGATTGAGAGAGAGAGAGAGAGAGAGAGAGAGAGAGAGAGAGAGAGAGATAGGATATATTGTAATAAGAAAGCATAATAGGAAGAGAGGAGATCTAAGAGAGAAGGGCTCCCAGCTAAGTGCATGGAGTTTCCCAGAAGGTCTCAAGCTGCATAAGAGGTTGCAGCGGAACTGTGTTACTCTCTCTCTATATAATATAAACATAGTTCCTATGGACGTATCTTCCTCCCTGGAAGTGAACCACGTAAAATTCGTGTGTTGTGCAATTATGTCATGTGATTGTGCTATACTTATTTTCTATCTGTTATTCATTACATAAACGTTCCTTATCGGTTAATGGATGTATGTATGCTATCCTCTAGTTGCAGTAACATAGAAGGTTAAATGTGAGTTGAATGTGTTAAGTATTCTGTATATGATTTTATTAGTGCTTGATTCACGCCATCTAATAGTTACAGTGTTAAGTGACTCTGTATATTTAGTTTAGCAAGTTGAGTGTGATTAATGTTAAGCGTGTTAAACTGTAGAGGCTAAGTGAAGTTGTTTAACACCTTGGTGAAGGTTAACTGAGCTATTATACCCAGAAAGGAAGCCTCTAGACCTTGAGAGTTGATGAGCATATTAATTCTCACTGTAGGAAGTATCACGGCGTAGAAAGGCGATATCGCACTGTCAAAGGAGCCATGGTGTGAGATATCGCAGGTTAAGAGTTGAGCAGAAGAGTAAGTTTGCACACTAAGCTAGAAGTTGCGATGCGATAAGAGCCAGTCCCATAGCAGAATCATCTAGGAAGAGAGAAATAGCCCATGCTGAGAGATTCAACTGGTTAAGTAGAGTCAAGAGAACTCAGGATGCTACAGAACCTGGCTGAGGAAACTTGATTCTTCAGCCAACCCATTTAAGATCACTTTAGGTGAGACTTCAGGTCGCTCTGCGGTCTGTCACCGAAAGGGCCAGTGAGCTAGGGGTTTTGTTGGTACAATAAAGTAAACCTGGGTCTGCACAATGTAACACAACAACATGTTGTTGTTTAGTGATCTTGGAGAATTGACTTACAATGAACTATTCCAAGATCCTAAAACCTAAGCTTGTTGGTGCACCCCATAAACAAAAAGAGTGTAGTTCATTTTAATTTAGAGTTGATTTTAGTTGGCTTTATTACTCAAAAACGGAATATGGTCGTGCAACTAATGGTGTTATGACACAATGTGAAGTAAAATGCACACCTAACAATCGATGCAAATGCATTGTGTCCATGAAAACAGGGTATGCTACTACGTGAAATGCACAATTTTTCTTCAAATGATGAATGCAAGCTTTCCTATATGAAGTCCTAACTAATGCTCCAAAGAAAATCTAGTGCAAGTACAATGCATGATGATAAGCAAATGTTTTTGGATTTTTTGAAATAAAATGAGATGCAAAAAGAAAAAGAATGATTCTACAACCCCTAGACTCTGCAAGCACACATAAATAGCACTCAAGAAAAGCACTAAGGTAAAAGGAATCTAATGCACTAATCTCAAACAAAAAATCAAGAATGCCATGATAAGAACCTTCTTAAAAAGAAAAATTTAGCCTAAAAGAAATGTTTCTGGTCAGAAACAGAGGTATAAAAAAACTTAGGCAGTGCCAAAGGAGACTCAGGAAATATCAAAATTCACCCAGCAACCATTTAACTTCCACAAAAGGCAAAAACAAAGGCATACGTGACTGTTCACAGTAAACCCACGTGTATACGTGGAAATCGAAGAGAAACTTGCATGTATACGTGACTGTGAGTTAAAAACTCGCATACAGGAAGAAAGGTGTAGAAAATCAAGGCCAATAGACAGGATGAGACAAACTTCACACCAATCAGAAAATACCAGGAATACATGCCCCCAGACTCGACACAAAAATAAGAAAGAAAGAGCAATTCAAATTCATTGAATGTCGAGAAAACAACCCCCAAAAGACAAATACTAGGAACTCCCCAGTGGAGCCGCCAATTCTATTACAAAGAGAAATTCCTATGGCTTGGGGTATCACAACAGATCACTTGAATCCAGAAATCAATCCCTTCCAATATGCAATAGAAATTAAATGTCTAACACTAAAGGATCAGACCTCGTACCTTATTCCGGACGGTTGAAGTAGATCCCTATTGAGCTTTCCAACTTCATCTTGAATTGATAGATTAATTCCTCAACAACAAGTAAACAATACAAGCATTCTATATATCATGGTGTTAGAGCTATTCTAGCATATATAATCAATAATGTCTAATAATTTGACATAATCCAATGGATAAAAAATTCATTCAAACGGACATTATTGGATAGGAAAAGATATTTCTATTAATATAAATCAGAGATTACAAAATACAACCTCTATCGTCACGTCTGCGAACCGAAGAAACTGAATCCCCCACTTGGGCCTCCACCACTTCAATCCTCCATCACTAGATAACAAGCTCGCACGCAAAAGGAAATCTTGGGAAGAACACAAAAGTGCTCCAAGGGACAAAGGGATGCAAACTCAAGTGAAAGTTCCAGCAACAATGGACTATAGTTTCTTTGCTCTTAGTTCTCTCTCATGCCTTCAATGTACCAAGGGGTTCCTTATATAGCTTTTCAAAGAGGTAATGAAAGGTCGAATCCGAGCGAGCTCAAGGCATATGGAAGGCCAGGAGTTAAATGAGTCATATCCATGTCAAGGAAAACTCCAAAAGGATTTGGATTTTGTACGCATCTTGATGTACGTGGTTTTAGTGGTCAAACCCGCGTATATACGCAATTATGGGTTTAAAAGTCATCTGTATCATTTTTCACATGTTTTTAGGGATGGTCAAGGAAACATCAAAGGACAAAAAATGGTCCATGGGGTCTAAGGAGTCTGCAGTGGGATAGGGAAAGGCCATACAAAGTGTGATTCACTTGGAGTGGTGAAATCAGCTATAACATTATGTTATTGATACAATATTGTGCTACAATTCTATAGGTCAGATAACTATTCTATGATTCTTACACATTCAAAATACAAGATTACTAAAACCATTCACTAGAGGACTAAGAGAATATTGATATAAAAAAGGCGTTAATTCTTATAAACCTTTTGATTTAACAACATAACCATAAAATAATGGTCATTCAATTCAAAGAATAAGGCCCAATTGTCTAAAATAAAACAAGCATTCATTCACAGTCACTACTCAAGAAACGTCACAATGGAAAATCCTGATAGAAACTATAACTATTAAAATGACCATAAGAGATAAACTCAAAATGCGAGCATAGACAAACACCATAGAATACTGAGATTATCATAAAAACAAGTAAGATGTTTTTGCAAAAAAGAGCTTGTGTTTAAATTGATCTAAGAAAATGGTTGTAGATTAGATAGAATATTGATATAAATAATTACCCTTAATCATGTTGATATAGACATTATGCTCACACAATGACCAAAAACAAGAAATGTCACAATACATGTAAAAATAAGGAATACCCTTGTCAATAATTGCAAATACCTTCTGTCACATGCCCCAATTTTTCAAAAAATAATATTATTATATTTGATTTTATTTCAAGACAATATGTTAAATTTTATGCTAAGTTGTAATTGATGACTCAACAGAGTCAAGGATGTTGAATCTAATTATTAATATTTTAATTATAAATAAATAAAAAGTGGAGACAACATCTTGGGAGAGTTGTTAAAATATTGTTTATTGGTCAAGTTGGTGGAGGAGACTAGGTGGAGAGCAAATAGACAAGTGGCAGCATCCTCAAACACTTCCAATGTTGCAGGTGGCAACATCCCTACATTTGGGGTCATGATCCCCCAAGAAAGTGGGATCAGAGCAAGTGTCTCAATTAATGACAACTAACTTGAAAAGACCTAGGAAATCTTAATAAAAATCCCCATTGAAGAGAGCTAAGGTTGCTCATTCAAAGAAGAGAATCATTCAGGTGAATGTACTTCAAAGGATTTCATTGGGAAGGGAATTTCTAGAAGGTTTTTGAGGCCTAAACTGCAAAAAATTATCTAGTACAGCTATTCAGCTAAAGGATCCTACTGTTGAGTGCAGAGTTAGTACTAAGTCATTGGACTAGTATTTTGTTGCTTGTTCCACCAGTTCCCAGCCAAGGAGACTAAGAACAGGCTTGGGGGTCCTGAGAAGACGTTGTTTGAGTGCTCTCCAGGAGTTGGTAGGGAGGAACGGCCTCCCAACACTGTTGTCGTCCATCCTTAAATAGGTTCTACAGTATTTTATTTGCTGTGTTAAAAGTTTATTTCTGAGAATGAATGAACAATGAATGATTTACATGTTTGTAGGGAACTGTTAGAGTTTATGATCTTTTAGTTATTTGAATATTGATTCTGTAATTGGATGAGATAATCCTACCTATGTTTTTCCCCATCTGGAATGAACTAGACCGTACTCTAGCATAGGTAGTGTGTTTAAAATAGATGAAGATATGATAGAAATCTGGATTTAATAGAGATATTTTGTATTTCAGAACAATGGAGTAATTTATTTCTAGATATAAATGTTTTCAGGAAAGAATACTAATCTGTCTAATTAAGTTATTGTTTAAAAACTAGACTATTGTATTAATAATGCTAGCAAAGAAGTATCCATAATACCTTACAAACAATAGGTTTATTTCTTTTAACAAGTTGATCACTGTAAATAGGTTATTTTCTTATTCAAAATTGTATTTTGTAAAATGAAACTACTAACCTGTAACATAGGTAAATAATTAACTTAGGTAAACACTCATTTATTTCTATGAAGAAAGAACCAAGTTATCTTACATAGTTTATTTTATTGTTCATACTGTTAACTATACTGCAAATGTTCACTTTGCAAGTAGGGTAATTCTAGTATAGCTCTTTTTATAAAGAAATTAACTACAGCAATTGTAATATTGTAATAAGGAAATAATATCAAAACCTATGTACTTATTAAAATAAAATGGACTAAATGCAATGGTAAATAATAGTTAATAAATATTATTTATAAATGAACTAATTCATTTAAATAAACTAAACAAAGATTTATTATAAAAGAAAATACAGGGTTGAAACCCTCATAGTATTAACATTATAATTTATAGTATTAACATTGTAAATCATAGTAATAACAATATAATTAATAATCAGATAAGCAATAATCCAAGGATTTGGATTATTTAGTATTATGAACCTTCAAACTATAAAATGTTATTATATTCCTATAAGGACAAAGAAAGATAACGATAAAAGTATAACAACTATATACCTGTAAAAAATACTTAATTTAACATTATTATTGAACTAAAACCTACAGAATAATTAAATAAATTATTTGATACACAGGTCACCAATAGGATTAACCCTTGCTTGAATATCCGAGCTTATAAACAAATTACTATAATAGAAAGAAATAATAGAATAGGATTTAGTAATACAATTTAATTCAAGATAAATTTAATAAGTAAATATTTCTTTACATCGTCGAATAAGGGTAAGAACCCTAGTGTACAAAATCAGTAAGAGCTTAAAAATAACTGAGTTCAAGCTCAAGAGAGCTAATCTCTTTGCTTAAAGTTTAAACAAAGAATGGCTTGATAGTCCGTGAGTTCTTTTACATAACTATACACAAAAGAAAACAAGTAAAACACAATTTACAGGTCATGGCATAAGCTGGAGAACCCTGCTAACAACAAGGGTTAGCAAAATCTAAACAAACAAACCAAGAAATAGTAACCCATGAAGATTCACTTGGAGGCAACGACTTCCAACTGAAAAACTATTCTATAAAGAACTGACAAGCATGGATTTCCATGGGTTGTCCAGGGCTTACCGTAACCAAGAAGACAACCCTACTCATTTGTAATAGTTGCAAAGAGATTTGTAATTCATTACCTGCCAGGATACGAACCCACAATGTTAAAATATGCTCATAATGTAACTAATTTAAGGGTAAATTTTAAGAAAATGTTTAAAAGCAATTTTAATACCTGGAAGCAAAGGTAATGTAGCCACCGATAAATAGGAGCATAACCACCAGCAAGACAAAGAGCCAACCCTTCATTTCTCCTATAACAAAGATGGTGCAAACGCATGCACAAACCACTGCTAGCAAAAATAAGAAGAAGGTGGAGCAATGGCCAAGCAAGAAGCGGACAGTGAAGCTCGAACTATCACCACAATGCGAAGCATGAGAACCACGCTCTCAAAAATTCTATGATGAAGACAAAGCCGTAACAAAACCAAATAACCCCTTTAAACAATCCCAACAGGAAAGCCATAGAGGAATGAACCAAAAACTACACACAGACTAGGCCGTAAGCTGTAAGTCACGGCCCTCACAACTCTTTCCATTGTAAACTTGAAGTGCAAGCAAGAGTTAAATAATGAGGAAGACAAACTAAACATTGTAAACCTGGACAGGAGCTCATTAAGTTCATAGTAGGCTAAGCATGGCAGCCATGGACACAGTTGCAGAGTGGCACGAAGTCCCAAAATCGACAGAGGATAATGACAAAGAATAGGGTTACACCAACCCTTATACTTCCAACACTTGGCCGAGAAGGAAACACATGGTCTCACAAATTATTCAACCATGCAGTGGGTCGATTATATAGTTTCCTGCATGCCAATGATTCCCAATTATTCAAAACATAATTTTATGCACAATCATATAGTATTGTAATCATTCAAAGGTTCTACGTGTTCATGGATGTCAATCTACGGTTGCATGGCATAAACCATGAACCCTCAAAACTTTTCCAAGGTAATCATATAGTCATCGTATAGTTTAGGACGAGGGCAATTTCAATGTCTTTTATATACACAACCTTACACATAATCCCATAAATGGAGTGTTCTAATGCCACATCCCTTTTCCATTGCAAGTTACAATATGAACTTATAATTATATGTTTATTCATATTAATCTTTTTGTTGAACATGAAATTGTTACAATCTCATAATCGATATGCTTGCCCAAAGTATATATGTATAGAAGCTTTAGTTCTTCACTAACGGTTTATCCATTTATTCATAACATCAATAGTATAGTTACAAATGTTGATAAGCCTTGAGCTATTGTAACTAAGTTTATGAAGAAAAACTTATGATACTTGGAAGATATTAATTAAAAGGCTATTTCATCACCTATCCAAACTATGATGTTTAATAGAGTATTCCTAATAAACTTTGCATAGCTAATCTTGTTGCCACCAACAATTATGTTGTGACTTGAAAATTTTATACGACATAGTTGTAAATAGGATTATGAACTTTATAAATCTTATTTGTTTATAACCAGAATTACTGGTAAACATGGATTCATTATAAACAAGATAGTTTATGTATGTATTGGTGAGTATCATAGAAAAATATAGTTTCAGTGGGTGGAAAATACTATGATGATTGCTATGAATCCTTTACATAGCTCAAATCAACAACCATAACAAGTACTATAGTTTCACCATGACTATGATTAGTAACATAATTTCTAGATCTATCTAGTGCTTGCATAAGGTAATAAAACAATATCTCTTAAAGACTTTGATCTAAGTTAATTGTTGTGGCTAGGAGCTTAATTCATGAGAAGTATTATAAAAAAATAAGAAAACTGAAGTGGAACAATCCCACTAGATTCTAAGTCCTTAGGACTTTATGTACATTGTAATGTTTAGAACCTTAGAAAGTAATATTCATTACAAAAAATGAATAACAAGTAATTGGTTATACTATTAATATAAGTTGATAATGTATATTACCATTAGAACAATCATTATAGCAATTCAGGTGATCCACTCTAGGTGAAAATAACTTACGACAAAGATCACAAGTTGTGAACCAGGGAAAGTAATCACTATTGCTATTTACATTTAAGAAAGAAACTCTTCTACATGTATATAGTTGACAAAAATAATTGAAGGAAACAAACTACTTGTTTTACCTCATAGAAGTAGATTGATATGTAACAGCTTATTTACCAAGATTTTTATTTTGCAAATAGAAATATAGTTGGATGCTTTATGGAATTAAAGGGCGTTACTCGATCATTCATACCTATAGACCTGTAAGGACAAGTAAGCTTTCTGCGTTAACTTAAATGCTAAGTAAGCCCCAGAATCCAAGACAGTTCCACCAACTTGTCGCAAATTAAAACTCATCAGCAAACTGAAAGAGGAATTATTGCACAAGTTAAACTTTCACTTGTATCAAAAAGTAGAATGCTAAGTTACTTAATTAATATTATGCATTAACTAATCTAGTAACTAATTCTTTTATAGATAACTGTTAGCTGCTAGCAAACCGCATTCTCAGCATTTTATGTATTTTTCAAAATTTTAAATTTTTATGAAAATTTGGGGTTTTGACACCTTTACTTGTAAATTTTCATTTTATGGATTATTCAAATGTTGATTCATATGAAATGTCAAATCATAAAGCTACAAAAGGATTGAAAGTCACTAAAGTCAGAATTGGTGTCATTTATATGCATACAATTGGGTAATATAATATTAAGAAGGCAAAAACCAGAATATCCACCATAAAAATTTTAAAGTTATCTACACAGAAAACAAGTGACCAGCGACAGAGAAAAACATGTACACAATATAGGTCCATCCATAAATAGAAAAAGATAATTACTGAAACACTCTACCTATGTGTCAGTTACTGATGTCCTCTTCTTTTTTCTTATACACTATAGTTGTAGAAACTAGTGTAGAAAATTATCTTCTCTCAATTAAGATGCCAAGTGAGTATACAATAGATGATACATACCATACTTTTATTTTGAGCAATGTGTGTGATTTTTCTTTCACAAATTAAAAAAACAACAAGAATGTTGTAAATAAACATATATGTGTTCATTGTTTGGATATTTAGGCTGTGAAATAGTAAACTCCTTGGAACTTAGATTTAAAACATTTATATTCTATTTGACTAGAATTAGACCACAAACACAATTACGCATTAAAACACGATGTAGTCATGGAAAGGTCAATAAGAGTGGCTTCTTAATCAAGATAAATATGCCCCTTGATCTTTATTCACTCAAATCTAATAAAAATTTGAATGTCTCAATTGTTAACACATATTAACATTTCTTAGGATGACACATCACTATGATGTTTGTATGAATATGCACATGAACTTAATAACTAACTAGAAAATATGCTACAGATCATATAGTTCAGTTATCCAGAATATTGGTACTCAATGCTACTATTCACTCATACATCATAAAATTATCCAAAATTACTTACCTCGAGCAAAATAACCCATCAGTAGCACCCCATCCTAGTCCTATACCAGTAGCTGGAACTTCTTTGTCTTTCAATTCACTAGACTACACAAGGCACCACTCTATAGACACAAGATCCATAAAAATGTTTAATGCACACATTTCAGCTCATTTTGAGGAAAGGTGCAAAATCTCAGGTAGATTCAGCTCATTTGTATTTTATAATTGTTTTTCTTAAATATTCAAACTCAAATCTGAAACAATAAATGATGCAAAAGAATTGGCTCTCAAGACCAAGTTCAAAGTGTCTAGGTGCTTGCTTATAGTCATTAGTGGATGATTCATAGATAGGGATAAGTTTGGTTTCCTAAGAATAAAATTTGTTGCACTAATTTAGGAATAGATTTCTGATTAGTATGGGTCAGTAGTTAGTGAACAAGGGTTAGTTAGAATTGAGGGGAATCTAATTGTAAGCTGGGAGTAGTGGTAGGAGGAATAACTTAGAGAGAGAGAGAGAGAGAGAGAGAGAGAGAGAGAGAGAGTTCAGAGAAGATGGCCATTGAGAGATGATTCAGGCCATAGAAAAAATAGAATCAGAGTTTTGAAGTATATGTACAGTTTACTCTTTTAATGAGAAGTATATTCATCAAATTTTGTGTACCTTGTTCTTTTTCATTTTGTGTGTGTGATGTAATTGAGAAAGTTTGATGAGTGATTAGTTAGTTGATAAACTAATTATGTACATGCAAACTTGATACAAAATTGAGCAACAGTACTGGGAAGAACTTCATGAAAGAAATTCTAGTCAATGAAACATAGGTTGCTAGATTTTATGTATGTGAAATTCTAGTTATTATGAGTTTAATATTGGGTAGAACCAGAGAGGTTCCAGTATTTGTAGAATTTTGTTTATGTCTTAAGTAAACACTCTGTGAAGAAGGTAATTGTGCATTTTATTGTTGTTGAGTTATGAGTGAGTCTTAATATATGGGATTACAGAGTAATCTTGCATTTCTTTTTAAATGAGGAAATAATTTTGTGTAGGTCAAATAAGGAAATGGTGTAAATCCCTATTGAGGGTCAAAGTTCGAGTTAGTGTTGAGGAATCCCTATAGTGGATCTAGCATTTGAAGAAGTTTATTAAAGATTAGATAGCTCATGTATGATCATATACACAGTGTATGATTGTGAATGAGGATGGAGAAAATTTATATCTAATGATGCTAAGAGCTGATGGAATTACCCTTAGAATTGTTGATATTTTTGACGCAGAGAAGAAATTAGAGGATTGATAGGTGTGTAGTGATCATTGTAGGTAGAAATGATGATATTGAATGAACCTTAGATTGTTTAACATAATCATAATATCAAATTCCTAATCAACTGTGTGTTTTAATAAGTTGCAGTTGAATTGCAGAAGTCGACGAGTTTTGATGGTTTATATCATGTCAAAGAAATGAAGCTGGAGATCGAATGGTGAGGTTTTGTACACAGAAAACAAGACCAAGAATGGACGGTTGTTAAGTGTCTTGGAATGAATATCAATGGTAGAGATTTATTTAGAGAAGGGATAAAGTTTAATGAGGTTGAATGGAAGAGATCGCTCCTTGGTCTGATCAATGGAGGAGAGTAGATATCGCAGTTATAGAGGGAAGGAGGTTAATGAAGCTTGGAAGTGTGATGGGATGCAATGTGTCTAGTTTTGATAGTCATTGCACTCAACCATGGTCTAGGTTAAAACCACACTACGACTATTGTGATAAGATCCCAGTTGTGAGATAATGGTCATGTGGAGTTACAGAATGTGTTAGATAACCCTCTCTTGATTGAATGCGATAAGCCCTGGAAATCATAGGGTGGTGGTTGAATGCACAAGTTTTTTTCTAAGTAGGATTAAGTTTTTTAAATGTCGATAGATATAGGGAGGATCCATGATTGTCTAAGAAACAAGTGATAGAAATAGAGCTTATTAGTGGCTCTAAAAGGATTAAGTGTGTCTTTTAAGCTAGCAGAGTATGTGAGTGATTTAAACATACTAATAGTATCCTTGGGTAAGGAAAGCTTTAGGGATGGGCCTAATATCAATCAAACAACCATTTCCAGCATAGAAAAACCATACCTCAATATTCTCCATGTCCAACATGTCCCAGAAAAAATGAGTTACAACCATTAAAGTACTTAAAACAATAACACTAATAACAATAGCGATCTATATCATATCTAAGATGTTAGTGAAAGACACCAATATATAATAGTAGCATGATATATAAAATATGAAAAAATTATAAACTCAACATAAGATAACTCAATATAAGATGTTAGGGTGGAGCTCCCTTATCCTCAGAAAAAACACTTCTAAACACAGTTCAACCTCTTAGCGTTAGGCTACTTGCATGAGACTCAACTAGACCAACATACTTGTAAAAGGGGAGAACCCAAAACAACAAAATACCATAAAATAGATCATCCAACCCTCACAAATAACAAATAGTAGAAGCACAGCAGTGCGACCAAGTCACAATAAAAAATGATAGCCAAGTACTCATAAAAAAGTCATATAAGGTAGCAATATGGTGTATAGAACCTAACGAGGGATATTAAGGTGAATGAAAGGGTGGAAGAATGCATAAAGAAGTTGACATGGATATTAAATTGAGCACATAGATCTATGGAAAAACACTCAACACACAAGATAAATCACACAATTTACTCAGCAATTGAAGAATGAAACAGTGCAAAAATGGCTTGCAACTGTGAATGCTTTCATTAATCAAAAAGTAATTAGATGATAAATTACAATGTCATACAATGGATAAATAGCCACATGCAATTTGAATCCACGTGAGTAAATTCAAATTGATTAGACTCTACTTGACTGTAGGTCATTAATACCTTGTCTAAATCATTATCAGAGGACTCAATAGTTAACTGACCTTGTCTAAATCATTATTGGAGTTCATTGAAGTTTAAAACACTACTCAAGTGTCTAAATTAGTGTTAACTAAGGATAAATGAATGTGGTAGGTGAGGAATGTACCTCTCCTACATGCAACCATGCAAACCTAGTGCTAACCGAATGTAGAGGACTAGAACTGAATGTAACTGACTCCCAACTCAGCTTGACTAGTCACTAACTAAACTCAACTGATGAAGGTTGGTGTCAGCACTCCTAGTGGCTCCTAAATTGTAGGGATTGATCTAGGAGGCTCCTAAACTTATGCATGCAAGTGCAATCAATAGCAATAGGCCTCAATTAGTGTTCCCAACACTTTAGTAACTGAACGTGTTCCACAATTATGCCAAGTGGACCCAATGGTGCTAGTGACTAAAAATAGACTGGAAGGATTCCCGATTTAGACATGACTCTTGATTTAGACATATGACCAAATTGGACAAGGGAGGATTAATAATCCTAACAATAAACATGTCTTGCAAAGTAAAAAACAAGTAGTCAAAACAAGTTTTGGCTCATAATCCCATATGATGTAAAGAATGCCCACATATGGAAGGACAATGCACACAAAAATGCACAAAAGGTTGAAAATTCCCTGTGGGCATCTTTAACTAGTTGCAGGAATTTTATCTTAGTCTTGCATGTGTAGTCGGGTTTCCCCCTAGCTACATGAAAAAGCACTTCCCTTCCGTCAAAGGGATAGAAGGGTATAGTTGAATGGAAACAAGAGCTACAATAAACAAATAAATTAGTAACAATAAAAAAATAACAATGGCTATGCTAAAAATTGAAATAAAATCAAGAAAATTATACCCTTGTTTGAAAATGGGACACCATGCCCTGTTCTTTGGATATGGACCATCTCTCCATAGCCTAGATGGTATGGAGGATGCCTGAATGTACGGGATGGGGAATGACATGGCTATCAAATGATAGTTCAATGGGGTGAGTATTTTGAGAAGAGTGGGTTCTCAACATACTCTCTAATTTGAATAATGAAAAAGGGCATAAGAATCCTATTGATGGGGACCTCCACCATATTTTGATAATGATTTTTTGGCCTTATCTCTCTTTCAAGGTTTTGGAACCCTATTTAGGGTTTTAAACCTTGTTTAGGGTTTTTAGCCCATTTTCTGTGTTTTAACTCTTTTTTGAGTCTTTAATCCCTTTCATGGGTTTTTAGGCCCTTTTTGATGTTTTTTGAGATTTTTGAGAGAGAATAAGGTTAAACCACAACAGAATTTGAGGACAAAATCCGACAGCTACCTGCATGTTTGAAATTCGACACTAACTTGTTGGGTATTCAACACCCTCAAATTTTTTTTATCGTCGGTGGTGTAACTTCGGATAGTCGATGGCCAAGCCGAGGCCGTCGGATTTCCTATGGCATGACTGTCAAATTTCCTACGGTTAGGCCGTCGGATTTCCTATGGCCATGCCATCGGATTTCCTATGACAAGGCCATAGGATTTCCTATGGAAAGTCCATCGGATTTGCTACAGTAATGCCGTCAAATTTCCTACGACAATCTACCATCGAAGCCACAACAATTTCGTCGGATTGACATGAAATCCGGCAACAAATTCTAGGAATTGAATGTCGGATAACCGACGGGATACTGTATATTAATAAATAAAAAATTGTATTCAGTGGCAAGTTTACTTCGAGATATGCTATATATATCATTTTGTTTTGATATATTTTGGTGGATGTGTTTAAGTTTTAATACATCATCAAGACCAAAGATATGTAGGTCTCTTCATTTGAAAGAGGATTCAACATAGATGGAATCTATTTAACAAAGGTTCTAATAATATAACTTATAATCTTCTCATCATATCTTTATTCCAACCTATAACTGATCCAGGAGGAAAATATTGTAAGAGCCTTATCACATGAGATCAGTTAGGCAGAGAATTTAATAGGGGAAAGCAATCAACTTTAGATAAAATTTTGAATATGACTTATACACAAACATGGGGATTAATTTCAAAATTTTTATCAATAGCCTTTGCAAAATGTGATATACCTCGGTTAGAGTATCATTCCTTTGCAATGGGGTATATTTTCAAAAGTGGATTTGGTAGATTTAGTCTTGGACAGGTAGTTATCACACACACTGTTTATTTTTGGAATTGTATATATTTTGTCTTGCTAATTAACCTATAAATATGGAAAAAGATTGTAAAGAATATGTTTATCTTTTTAGGCAAAGACAATATTGGCTGATGAAAGTTTATTTTTTGTCTCTTTGGTTGGTGGATGCTTTGGAGGTGAGTTTACCTAACATTCTTGTTCCAAAAATTAACCCAATTCTTAACATGTATTGATATCTTGTTTCAATTCTTACCACTTCATGAAATCCATTATAGGAATGCTTTGCATACACTTTTGATTTCAAAAAGTTTCTAATGATTGCGAGTAGATAATAAAACTCCTCTTACAGCTGTGTATGTTTTTTTATAAAGTATTAGTTGCCGGCCATGTAATAATTCAAATTGAAATATAATTGCATCTATTGCTATCAGTAAACACCAATATTCAAGAACGAAATTTTGAGATTCATCCTAAACTTTTCTCCCACCAATTATGAATGTCTTGTATAATTACAATGAAAATCAATTTTTAAATGGTTTTTTTTATGTCTATTTTAGTTATGTATTCTTGTTTTCTCCTGCTTTATCTTTTTTAATGAAAGTTGCACCTACCATCGTGCCTTTACATTCTTGATTTGGAGCTCCCTATTTTTTTATTGTTATTTATGCTTATACTAATGTAGAAGTGACCACAAAGTTGGCCAATAGGGATCAAAAGCAAAACTAATGTGATTACATAATGGGAGTGTGAAAGAAACTCCTATCTCTGCTCTATTAAAAGTAGATAAATAGTTAATTAACTATCCAATAGAAACACAAGAAGTACTGCAAAAATAATTCCAAAACCAAATGCAAATGCAGATGTCAAGGCATGTTGGTTCTAGAAGAAGAATGAGAAGATATAGAGAGGAAGAGGATGACTTCGAATTTGAGTAGTCAATCATCCTAAGGGTGCCAATGCATTGCTTGATTATGTCATCTAGAAAATATCTAAGATTGAGGGGGCTTGGTTGTGAAACCCTATAGGGATCCATAGATTGATGATTTCCATTACTCCTAAAATTCAAAGATGAGGGGAAGAATATCCAAATAGAATTATGGTTGTTCAAGTGGACCTATAGAGTACTACCCTGTGCAAAGTGAGTTTGGCCTGGGGACCTCCTGCTAGTTTGTTTGATGGCTTGGTGGGTTTTGTACTAGGATCTTGAACTAGATCTCCTTCATAATGAACATAAATTAGATTATTAGTTACAATAATTATTAGGACATTAGGGTTGTGTCCCTTAAACATGAATTTGTTTCTTGGGAACTATTTAAGGAGTCTCCTTGAAAACCTTTCTATCGTCAATGTATCTTTCATAATTTTTAAATATTATTTTGTGCTTTTGGAAATTATATTTAGAGTCTTGTCCCTTTCTTATGTGATGGCTTTGTGCATTACTGTGGCATCAAAGACTAAATCGGGCTGATATTTGTGGGCTCACCTGATGACTTGTGGAAATTTTTTCTAGTTTGTGGCTGAATTTATTTCTTCTCACAAGAGAATGGGCCATTATTATTTTATTACTAAAGAATATAAATACTAAAATGATTAGATTCAAATATAAGGAAGTAAAATATCATCACTGAAAGAATATAACAATGATTAGGAAAATTGAAGGGAGTCTTATTAATCAGAACCCGTACACCAGCATCACCATTAATGAAGCATGAGTATAAGGAAATCATAGCCTCCAAACAATTGCCATGCAATTGAAAGTCACTGGCATTTACATATTCTTGAGGGTACAAGTAGGAAGTCACATAAGCAATCCAACCATGTAATTTTATCAAAGACATCAACAATATCAGGATACACCAAAAAAATAGAAATAAGGTTGAGGAGCGATGATAGAAGATATTCACAACAACATACAGTCAGGGTATTTTGCTGAAGAGCTATTAAGAGATGCCAAAAATTTGGAGCAGTCCAATGTGGTGGGATTTGTTGATACATATTCCTTGTTGGTTTGGTTCCAACTAATGTGGAAGTAGGTCAATCCTACTTGTTGTATATAGGTAAAACTATACATAGTTCCCAAAGTCAAAAAAGGAAAAGTCATGGCTGATGTGTAAACTGTTGGGTTGTGGGTTGTTTATCCTCTCTGCTGCTAAACTGTGAATGTTTAGTGTCTTACCTCTTAGGCGTGATTGTATCTTCTTCTCTGCTAGCTGTGAAGTGTCTTACCTGTTGGATTTGACTGTCCTCTCTACTGTTGGTTGTGAAGTGTCTTATCTTCTAGGGTGACTATGTGTCTCTATTGCGAAAGCATCTTTCTGAAGATGACCTTAATTAGCCAAGGAGTTTAGCTACCCATGGCATTTTCATTTTTGTCTTGTTAAAGACTTTCCATTCATTCTCCTCAACTATTAGATTTGTTTTAGAGGTTAGTGTTATATTTATTTTATGGTTATAGTTTATTTATTCTTGTTGTTATCATAATACACACACACATAGACTCTCTCTCTCTCTCTTTCTCTCTCTCTCTCTCTCTCTCTCTCTCTCTCTCTCCAAGTCTTTGCTCTTGTGGATGAACTGCAATAATATATTTTCTCTATCTACAATCATTAATGAATTCAATGACCAACAATGTAAATCATTAATAAAAGAAAAAACACAATTTGTAATCAAGAAAAAACTAGAAGAATGAAACAAAAATGAAGGTGAATTCAATGACAACAACAACAACAAAACCATGAATAAAAAGGAAAAACAATATGTCATCAAGAAAAAAAAAGGAAACAAACTTGAATGTCTAAACATTCTTAGCATTGTATGCAACAAAACAAACAATAAAAGGGAATGACTAACAATAAATCACCATATACTAGAACTACACAAACACAACAATTAGCTTATTTTATTACTACTCAAAACTACAATAAAGGAGATTCATAGGAAAATGCATTCATGATTTGGAATATCCAGCTATATAAGATGCTCAACAAACTTAACCATCTAAATACAACAACAACAAATGAAAATGCCTTCATAACTACTTACAGAATCCAATTATGTTTCTTGAATGTGTATATCATGCCAACATAGATTGATATATGATCAGATCTAAAAATAACCACAAATAGCCTAATAGGTAAAATTCAAAGCTATGTGGGAATTCATCCCACATTTACAGTCACAATTGGAAAAAAAGAGTTCTGAATTGTTATGGGTCCTTTAGTACTTTAAAAGGAAAAGTATAGCCTACAGACACGAGGTTGCATCACCAACTGCAAGAGTCAATCTAGCTAAGAAATATGCTGGAGTACATAGGACACGACACATAAAGAATATTTCAAACCTCTCTGCCAATGTTTGGGACAAATACTATAAAATTTCTCTTCATAACAATTTTTGTTGTTTAATAGAGTTATTCCTCTGTTGAAACTGCCCTCTATCATGAATCTTGTTCTACTGTTATGATCCCATAGACACTCTTTTAATTCTTTTTAAACATCTAATTAATTCAGGTTTATTCAACTTATCCAATGCATATGTTTTTTAGTACTGTACTAATAACATTGAATTAGCATAGCAACAAGGAAACCCTGCTATAATATATGTTTGGAAGTGGACCATGTGGTATAGATGCAAGAACTTGAATTAATGTAACCCACTGGCTACCTTGATCAATATGAAAGTAAATTATGTGCAATATATCTTCAACTTTGAATGCTTATGTAATGGCACCATTTGCTTCCATATACCCAAATTTAAAATAAGGACAAACTTCATAGAGAACTTGCATATATGAAAGAAGTTCTTGAATTGTAGGTTCTTTGCACTTCAATTATTTATAGATTATACTTCCATATGAAACCAACCTTGCTACAATACCTTCTACCATATAAGAACCCAACCTTTCATTGGCTCACCACATACTGCCACTACTTAAAGAGCAAGAAAACACTAAGACATATATTTGAAGTATGAGCGCATTCAACCCAATACTAGTCTTATATGATGTATTTAAATACGTGCCATATGTAACTTAATCAATAAACCCTATTGGTTTGATAGAAAAATTCATATCATAACTTCTATAACACAGATCTCTAAGATTGTGGCAAAAGACAAATTCCATCTAGAACCGTAGGTGTCTATGAGGGGGGTTTAGACCCGCCCCAATAAGTCACTTTTTTTGGGGGGGTTTTAGAACCTCCCTTAAAAGTCACAAGAAACATAGCTAACCAACATAAACAATTACTACTACTATCCCTCAAACCTTAACAAGGATATACAAAATCTCAATAGATGAATGTGGACAAGTGAATATAGCACTAAAAAATCTAAAAAAATACCAATAGAGCTTATACTCCTTGTTGAACAAATGTTAACTATTACAAAGGACCCTCCTCATATATAAAGAGATTTGGGAGGTTAGGGTTATGTGCAATTCCTTCGGTCGAAAGAGACTTGACCATTTACAAGATACTTGTCACTTTTGGAGAAGTGGCCATTTTTCTAAGTCAAATCACTTTTAACTTCCTTCAAAAATATATTTTTTCCCTATATGAAAAAATTAATATTATTTCACTCAAAAATTTACAATTCAAGAGAAATAAATGTATTTGACAAAATCCTTTGAAGATAAACTTTGGAGTTCCATGTCATCATTTGATTTGGGTATGTTCCCTCCATGGCACTTGTGATGGCTAATAATCAATTGGATGGCACAAACTATGGAGATGAAAGGCCACACAACTGCTATCAATGGATTCCAAGGCTGTTCAATTCGTGGCACTTGCATAGGGACATTCATCTATGCCTCAGAGGGAAATTTGTTCTTACGAGTGTACCCCCAATCATTTATAAAAATTGGTCTCAAACTAGGTTCAAAATGGGCAAAATGCCTCTTGGCATGAAAGTTGTTATGTCTAATCTACCTTTCACAAATTATCTAAAACTAAAATTTCCTAAGTTCATTATAAATAAATTACAAGTATAATTAATGCATTGCCTTTTGTTTGGTGAAAATCGAGCTGAAATTGAGTGAGATTTGGCCTCGAGAAGGTAAACAATAAATGTTTTTCTGAGGGAGATGAAATCAAAATATAAGGTCATTATTTAAAATTTATGGGTGAAAACCTAAAGGAACTATATAGTACTAATATTCACTTCTCCATATCAAATGGGTCTCTTTCAAAGTAAAAAAAAAATCAACCTGGAAGGGCCTAATTAACACACTTCGCTAGCTAGATTATGGACCAAAAAATAGGGTTACTAGGATTTCTGGAAATTTCTTGGTTGAATATTTGAGTCGAACCCTGTATATTTTTTTTGACCTGAAAATCCGAATGAGGGAGATATGGAAATTTTTGTTTAGGAATTTTGTCAAACACTTAGTGGACAAGTACTTGGTTGAGGACTTTTGTCAAACAATTAGTAGATAGCCACCTACAACTCTTCCTTCTCTAAGTTGCTTTCAACATTTCAAAAGCTACTAGAAATGAAATCAGACCCATACACATGGAAAGAAAAACACCCCAAGGGAATCTACATTTTCATAAAAATACCCAAATCATGGGATTTGGTCTCACAAAAAATGTTTTTGGAATCAAAATGGGGGTTTCAAGCCCATATGATATGGATACTTTCCTCCACGACATCTCAGCTAGGTATTTTATAAATAAAATTGGAATTCCTAATTGTTTATTCAACAAGGATTGGAGAGGCCATGTACCCTTATTGGTTAGTTAATGTAAAAAAAAAAGGAATCGTAAATCGATTCAATCTCAGAGGAGACAAAAATAATGTTTCCACCAAAGTCTAAATGAAAGGAAACTAGAAATATAGTTTGGAAATGAGGGCAGGTTTCTTACCAGGAACATTGTTGTAACGCTAGTTCCTCATTCTGGAAACCCCAAGTGAGTGTATCAACCAATTTATTTTCCAAGTAAACTCCTGTACAATATGAAAACAATGAGTAATTGATTTGGGGAGAAAAGAGAAATGATTACAGCAAAATAAAAGGAACAATAAAATGAAAAAAAACAAGACATTGATTTGGTGAGAAAAGAGAAACGATTACAAAAAAATACCTGATCAAATACATCTCACTTAGCCATCTTGTCCCAAAATCCTGTTGATGTATTTGTAACTTTGGAATGTCTTCATCTATGTATCTTATGTATTGTAACCAGATGTTTATTCGGGATATATTTATTATGTAATTGAGTCATGTTGTCATGCCCCGATGTTTCAATCAAGAGAATCAATAATGTAAACAAGTCATGTCAAATAATAGTGGGTAACCCTCCAATTGTGTAAGGGTTAAAGTCCCCACAGTTCCAGGGCACTAGGGTTATTATACTCTCCAAGTAGAGGTCGGACCTAGTAGGGTTTTAGTCATGTCGGGATTAGTATAAATAGAGAGATGGACTCTCTATTTAGAACACATCACTCACACACTCAAGTGTAGCACATAGTTGAGGAAGGAGAAGAAACTGGGGCTAGACAAGAAGAAGATTACTACTGTTGGGAGTGCATCTTACTTTTTTGGGGTTTTACATCTTGTGTTGATTCTATTTCTGAGGAAGTTGTGGGGTTTTCTCCATTTATGGTTTCCCCGATGAAAAACACTGTGTTCATTGTCTCTTGTGTTTGATTGCAGTACTTGTTGTCAGTAAATATCCTAACATAATGCTAGCTTGAATGTTGAAAAACTAACAAAGAAGAGGCAAGCAAGAGCTACTAAAGCTATGAGAGTTGTTTCTAATAATAATAATAATAATAATAATCTATTTTTAAGGTCACCGCCAAAATTGGTGTATGAGACCCCCTTGTTTGTGGGACAAGGGACCCTCCTCTACGCAGCGATTTAACTGCTAAAGTCTACAGATGTGTACATACACTACCCCCCTCTGGATTTGAACCCGTGACCTCCTAAGAGGAAACACATGCTCTTAACCATTAGGCCCACTCATGCTCATGTACAATTTGTTCTGTGGGAAGCTAATAGGAATAATGAACTATGATTAAACCATGCCAAATCCATCAAACTCTTGGTTTTTGCAGAGAAGGTACCATGTCTTCCATTCTGAGAGCATCCCACTTGAAATCCTCCTCTGCCTCTGGAAACCCTGACCGCTACAAACCCTCCTTTGCATAAACACACTTGACCTCCAACAGCACCTCCAGTGACCTCCTTTGCGTGACCTCTAGAAAACCTCCTTTGCATGACCTCTGGGAAACCTCCGCAGTGTGACCTCTGGATGTGGAGATATATTGTGTCAGCTCCATCGTGAAATTATTGGTTGGGATCTTTGTTTCGCGAAGAAATATTGTATCTGGATGGTTGTGGTTTTATATTTTTTTTTGTTTTTTTTTCCCTAGTGTTGGAAATCCGATGACATAGCCCCAGTGTCGAAAATCCTATGCCCTAGTGTCGTAAATCCTATGCCCTAGTGTCGAAAATCCTATGCCCTAGTGTCAGAAATCCTATGCCTGAGTGTCGGAAATCCTACACCCTAGTGTCAGAATAGCCCTAGTGTAGGAATAGTCCTAGTGTCAGAAATCCTACTCCCTAGTGTAAAAAATCCTACGTCCTAGTGTTGGAAATTAGATGGTACTAAAATAATTTAAAAAGCTCAGTACTTTTCATCGTTACTGTCCGACACATCCATTTGATACGTCGAATGTCGTCGGATTATATCGTCAGATTTTGGGTTCAAATAGTGTTGTGAACCATAGGTGTGGAGGTCAAAAATGAGGAAAAATGATAAAGAAATGATGTATGCATATAGATTCGAATATGTAGAGCTAGTTGAGCAATTTTTTGCGTTAACAGATTGCTTGCTAATGTGTGAGGGAAGGAGATCATCGTATGCCCGACATACATCAAAGGATCATGGGGATAATGGAGAGACCTGTGAAGGAGCGATGCTTCCTCGATCGATACATGATAGATTTTGGTTTTTTTATTAATATTTGTTCCCAACAATGGGTGAGATACAAAGCATATGGGACATGTACACAATATAATTTGATCCCAAAATATGATGGATGCCATGTCTAAAATTCGACAGACACCTATCTATTGTTCGACAACATCATTTTGTTTGTCATCGGTGGGATTTTGTCAGATATTCGACCCCATGTCAAACCCCTTTGAATTTTCAACAGATTATGAAGCTAATATGCTGAAATATTTCACCACTAATTCATCACATTTCCGATTCCTACGTTGTCGAACATCCGACTTCTCCTTCTCGAAGGTGAGCCATTTCCTTTGTAAAATTTTGGGCTTATGCCGTCGAATGTGCGATGAGTATGTTGTCGAATTACCAACCTAACATTGTCTAATTTTTGATGAGTATGAGACTTAGCATTGTCGATTGTGTAATTATTATGTTGTCAAATTACCGACCTAACATTGTCGAATTTGTGATGAATATGAGACTTAGCATTGTTGAATGTGCGACAAGTATGTTGGCGAATTAATGACCTAACATTGTCGAATTTTCATTGAGTATGAGACTTAGCATTGTCAAATTTGCGACGAGTATGTTTTTGAATTACCGATCTAACCCCATCGAATTTGAGACGTCCTGTTGTCGATATTCTGATAGAGTCTCATCAAATTTGCCTTGTCAGAGCCCTGAAAAATTCATTGGACGAGGGCCGCAATATGTCAAAAATTCAATCGAAACCTACCATTAGAGATTCAATAGTGTCATCGGATTGGCATGTTATCCGACAAGATATGCCACTCAATGAACATCGGATAACTAATGTGGAACTATATATTAATAAAAAAATTAACCTAGCACACATGCAAACTGAATAATGCATGTAAATTTATGTTTACATCACATTTTTCACAATCATTAAAGATGGTTTAGTTAGAGCCATGCTTGGATACACCACATACATTTATAGAGACTAAAGAGTTTCCAGTAAAGGCACACTTCCATCCCACCATATATTTCATATACATATTCACCATCACCTTCAGATCCAATTGATGTGGGAAACTTTCATTTTTATTAGAAAGCATAAAGGTTATCATAGACTTCATGTTTTTAATTTCAATAAAAGACAATGCAATGCTCTTACAAAACCTTAACTCTTTTATCTCGATTTTTAATTCCACATTAATACTTGCTATAGAGATATAAGATATGCATGTTTCAAAAAGTGAAAATGCTTTATTCTCACTAAGTGTCTTACATTAGCCATTGCTAAAGCTTGCAAGTGTTGCTAACACTCCTCTATGAAATGTATTATATCTATTTATAAATTGTATTTTGTAGTTTAATCTTTATCAATGTACAAAATACACAATGAAACTTTTTCCTTCTTTATACCAACCTAAAGCCTTAAAAATTTGTAAATAAAAGTGGATCCAGAGGAACATTCCCTTTGATGTTTGGTCAATTTCAAACAAATCTCACTAGGATTTGAGAAACTGACTAGAACCTCAACAACAACTAGGACTAGAAGTGACTAGAAAATTTCACAACTATGAAGTGCAGAAAATTGACTAGAAGACAATGTATCAAAGCCAAATTACATGTGTAGTTTAACAAGTCCTAAATGCATTATGAGGATAGGATTAAAAGGTCTTATAATTAGTAGAAAATATAATTAGTAGAAATATTATGTTTCTACCTTAGTTAGTAGTCTAAAAGGTCTTATATGGGTGCCCCTAACTTGTCTCTTATGTTGTTATGCCCCGTTCATCCCCATTGGTGAACCTCTTTTGATGGAGTCAAAATTTTGAGACAAGTGAAACCAAACAATATACATCAATAAAAATTCAATGAAATCTTGTTAAAATTATTCTAAATGATAAAAGAGAACCTTGTTTCTTCTAAAACCAATTTAAGGAAAATGAATCCAAAAAAAACCACTCTATTACCTCTCAGAGACCAAAAATCAAACGAAAAAAGATAGAAAAAAATGTCAATAGTAAAGGAGAAATGGGATAGCATCACCCTTACTTTTTTAGTTCTTCTTTAGCTTCTAGAACTGCACATGAAAAGGAAATCTTTTTTATCAGTACCATATGTCAAAAGGGATAAAATGCTCGTTTGGATTTGCCAAAATAAAAAACATAAAATTACCTAATGAAATACAAAATAGGTCCTTAGAACTAATTAAAATATCATTCAATAAGTATTTTCTCATAAATAAATAAATTGGCATCTCTCATCAACAAGGTAGAAATCAGTACGAGAAACATGCAAATTAATATTGAAAGGAGAGTGGCCAAGCCATTAATGTGAAACCTCTATAAAACCTGGAGAAATTAGAGAAGAAAATTAACACAGATTGTCATATGAGAAAATTTAACACAGACAAGAAGTTTCACAATAAATCCATGTTGGCTTCCAATAACAATAACCAAAATAGTCCTTTACCATTAATTTTCAAAAGGCGCATGAGCATCAAGGCTCTGTTAGCTTCCGGTCATCAAAGTAATGGAAAATGAAAACAAATGAAGGTTTATATTAAGCATATTGAGGAAGACATCATATTTTTTTCAGGGTATTTTCAACCTATAGACTGGTTAGGAAATAATAGGATTCAAGATGGTTGTGATCATAGTACTACTAAAATGATCCAAAACAACTTTGTTGTAATATAGTTCGACCCTATAGAAAGAATTCAAATCTTATTTAATATTTGTGCCTACTTATTGGTTGTAGTATTTGTGGATGAGGCTAGATGCAAGACTTGCATGATTTTGAAAGAAGATACCCCACAACTGAATATTTGTAGCTGATTTTTTGTGAAGATTCGTCAGAATGTTCGTAATACCTTCAGCTATAAACATTGTTTGCAACACCGAAAAATTTCTGTAAAATTCTTACAGCAAATTGGACATTTTATCAGATATTCATGAGCCAATTGTTTTTGAAACATTGACCAACATTTCAATGGTTTATGGAAAATATTAAAGAACATCTAGTGAAAAAATACCATGGATCTGTACTACAAAATGTATGTATGAGTTTATTGCATTGAGAGTGGTGATATGCATATACAGTCCTGGTCTATAATGCTAATAGATGGAATTGAAATAAATAAATTCCATAAAAATGAAAATTTTAAAAACCCATGGTTAAGATGGATGTTTGTTGATATTATTAATCTACATAAATATAAAACATCTGAAAGTATACAAAATATCTCATTTATTTTACCCATGCTTCTTCCTAATCCTTGTGGCAATCACTTGAGGGAAAAGGCATTACTAGGAAGTGAAAAAAATGTTAAATGAAATGGGAAAAGGAATTACCAGGATTATAGATGTAATTCTAGTAGGATCCTCAAGAAAGGTCCCTACATTTTATATTCCATCCTTGAAGTGAAGCTAATAATCTGAGGGCGTAAAGGAAAATCTCGAGGAGATTTATTCGTATTGTTGAAAATGTAAAATTTTGGTAATGTTTAAAATGTCAAAGTTGTGAACCATCATTAGTAGCACACAAAACCAACAATTGGAGGTCGCAACAACATGCATCTCAATCTAAAATGGTATTTGTCAGGTTAACATTCTTAGGGATGAATTACTTACCTTGATCAGAATCTTCAAGTAAACAGAGTAAGAATTGGTATGTACCCTTTGATCAATAAGTTGAGTCATTCTTGGATCAGTACAATACATACTAAATAGGTTTAACTAGCATAATGAAATATTTCACTAGGTTGTTGTAGTATGATAATCCCTATAGGCTATATTGGTTAGTCTTAGTTAATCCTGTTGAATTTGTAATCTACTAGTTTAGTATTATACATATATTTTATCTTGAAACAAGAAACAAACTATCATATACAAACAACAACATTTGGTAAAATCCTTGTACACTTCAGAAAAATCATCTTTAATGTTATCTGGACTGAGAAATTTTTTTACAAGATATATCCACATGCATATCCATATTATCAGAATTACAAGCACATTGCACTATATAGAACAAATTAAGAGCTCTTTTACAAGTAGAGAATTTCATGATCCAGCAAGTAGCCTTCAATGGTTAAAGGGTGTGCCTTCTTTGGTATAAATTTTGTGATTTTAAGGTAACAAATCTACAAGTAGCGTTAGAATAATCAACCCATAGTTAGCTACCTTAGACATTAATTAATCCAATTTTTGTCTAGTTTGCCTAGTTTCCATATTCCATTTTATGCAAGTTGTCCTCCAGACATCCATAGTGGTCAAACTTGATAAATTTGAGTCATGGAGCGCTTGGGAAACCTCTTGGAATAAAATCTACTTTATTCCTAGCCTCCCTACTGCATGTCTGCTTTTCTGCTTTATTGCCTGCTTTTTCTGAGTTTTAAGGCAATTGGGAAAGTTTGACTAGGTGAAGTTAACTTGTTTTTTGTCCTCAACATCCTCCATTCTTTTCTCCTATGAAAAGCATGTATGAGTTTTCCTTCCACCATCTATTATCTTGCCTAATTTATTTTTCCATTTTGTGAGCTCCTAGATAGATTTGGAATGTGCTTTATGCACCTATGGGGGATTTGCTTAGATTTAGTAAGCTTGCTTTTGAGTAAATTTGAATGGCATCTTCATGCATTCGAATATCTCATGTAATTATTCATTGTGGCAGCCTATGACTTCACAAGGTTGGATATTGTACACTTATTCAATACAGATTAGTGTTCTGCTCCATATTCAGTCTCCTTTTGTAAGTAATTTGCATGTGTAATTGGAAATTATTGTGAGTGTAATTGTTCTAACACCTGGGTTCAATTTCCACATGGTATCAGAGCATTTGTATATCAATTTCTCTCCTTCCAATTTGTTTTGCAGGTTCAACATCATTGACTGGGAGCATTCTGCTGACTGACTGGACAATTTCTGAGCTATGGATCAATCTTAGAAGATCATCTTGACTCCATTTAACTTATTTGAATGGAAAGCAGAGATGGAGATACTGTTGAGAGCGAAAGGCCTCTACAGAGTGACTATGGCAATAGAAGCAGATCCCAATGCAGCTGCAGAGAAGATTAAATGGCACAACAGGAGGGATGAGGCCTATGGTCTCCTGTGTCTGAGTATATCCAGAGACCTCCTTTTCCATCTTGATGGATTGACATCACCAAATGAAATATGGGAGAAGCTTGTTGATATTTTTGGAAAGACAGATGAGATGATGGGACATCAAATTGAAAATGAATTGATCTCCTTGAGTCCCAATAGCTTTGAATCCCTGGAACTCTATTTTTCCAAGTTCAAAGCACTTGTTTTGCAGCTAAAACAATGTGGGATCAAAAAGAAGGATGATCAGCTGGTCTTGGCCATACTCTCAAAGCTTGGCCCTGACTATTCAATGTTTTTTTCAACCTTCTATGACACAAAGTTGACAGCTCGAGCCTGGAAAATGCCTAGCCTTGCAGATTTCATGGAATCTCTCACACAAGAACAAGATAAATTGGTGATGATGGGCACCATCAAACCATCCAAAGACCAAGCTCTGGTTTCTGGAGATTCAAGGGTGGATCCAAAAAGCAATAAGAAAGCTAAAAATCCACTTGAGCAAAAGAGAGACAAGAACAAGTCTCTAGAGGAGCCTCAAGGTTCCAAGAAGAACCCCCAGAAGAAGAAGAACAAAGGAGAAATGAGCAAGTGCGCATACTGCAGTAAGGGAAATAATTATGAAATATCATGCATGAAGAATAAAATTGACATGTTGACCCAACTATTGGAGAAGAATGGCATCTCCCTTCCAGACAGCTCAAACAAGAGGGAAGGAGGATCAAATTCAGAAGAAAGAGAGAGAGTTCATGCATTAGTTGCTGGCACATCAAGCTCACCTAGTTTCATCATTGATTCTGGAGCTTCAAGACATATGGTTTCAACCAAGGAGGCATTCACCTCACTTGACATGTCGAAAGGTCCACCAATAGTACTGGGAGATGACTCTCTCACTAAAATTTTGGGCAAAGGGAGGATTGATCTTGACCATGGTAAGTTTAGCAGTGTGTTGTATGTTCCAGGTCTTTCCTCTAACCTCTCATCAATGTATCAGATGACCCACATAGGGTCTCCAAAGAAGGTCATATTCTCCCCTGATGAATTTGAGATCACAGAGATCTCAAGTGGTAAATTCATTGCAAAAGGAGTTGCAAATCACACTTCGAAGGTATACATTTTCTCACACTTCCTACCCTACTCAAACCCCTCTGCTCATCCGATTCATGCCAATGAGGAAAGAAAGCTTTGGCATGAAATATTTGGCCACCTAAATTACAAGTATCTTTTTGATCTTAGTGAAAAATAAATGGTCATAGGGTTACCAAAGATTAAGTTTTCCAAAGGAGTTTGTCAAGGTCGCATCCTAGGAAAACACCCAAAGCATAAATTTGAGAGAGCTAGTCATGAGAGAACCTCTGCACCTCTTGAGTTGATACACAGTGATGTTGCTGGCCCATTTCCTCATATGTCAATGAGTTAGGACAAATATGCATTGACATTCATAGATGACTTTTCCAAGTATTGCTGGGTTCACTTCCTAAAACACAAGTCTGAAGTTTTTGGCCTCTTCAAAGTCTTTAAGGCTTTGGTTGAAAACCAGTCTAGGAGTAAACTCAAGGTCCTTAGATATGAAAATGGTGGTGAGTATTTCAAGTCTAATTTTATTCAATATTGTGCAGATGTAGGTATTCAGATGCAGCATTCTATCCCTTACACACCACAGCAGAATGGTGTTGCTGAGAGGAAGAACAGATCACTGAAAGAGATGGCAACCTGCATGATGGAGGCTAAGACTTTGCCACCAAAGTACTGGGCCGAAGCTATAAAATATGCAGCCTATATCCAGAATAGGGTGCCTCATAAACATCTTGAAGGTATGACTCCTTTTGAAGGATGGAGTGGGAACAAGCCAGATGTGACCCATTTCAGGATTTTTTTCTCAAGGGCTTGGGCTAGAATTCCAACAGAAAAGAGGAAGGCTTTGCAGCCCCAAATCCAAGAGTGTCTATTTGTTGGGTACTATGAAGATTCAAAAGGGTACAATATTATAAATTTGAGCACAAAAAAATCCTTCATTGAAAGGTGTGTTTAGTTTCAAGAAGAGCCCCTAGCAGCAGTGGAAGTTGGAGAATCCTCTTCACCACCAGAACCTCTGAATGTAAGTGAAGAGATAGTTGAACATGATGATTATGATATGTCTGATAATTATGATTTTATTTCATATCCTAACAGTCATACAAGAACAAAATGGGCAGCCAATACCATTCATGCAACTAGAGAACTAGCTAGAAATCCTAATGATCCTAGGAGGACTAGATCTCAGTTTGAGAGTGCTCTGTGCATGAAAGATCCTATGTTTGCAGAGAAATGCTATCTAATGATTGAATCATATCCATAGACATATGAATATGCAGCAAATGTTCCAATATGGAAATCAGCCATGAAGGAAGAATTCAGCTCACTCCAGAAGAGCAACACTTGGGAGTTGGTTGATCTTCCCCCAGGGAGGAAGCTAGTTTAGTGTAAGTGGGTGTAAAAAACCAAATTTTATGCTGATGTTTCACCTCTGAATTAAAATTCTATATTGGTATCCAATGGCTACTCACATGTTCATGGCATAGACTACAATGATACCTTTGCACCAGTGGCAAAGACAGACTCCATCAGGCTAGCCTTAGCCATTGCAGCTTCAAAGCAATGGGAAGTACATCACATGGATGTGAAGTGTGATTTACTGAATGGATATATCACTGAATAGATATGCATTCAGCAGACTAAATTATTTACTACTAACCCATCTCTTGTGTGCAGGATAAAGAAGTCATTGTATGGGCTTAAGCAATCCCCCAGGGCTTGGTATGCCAAGATTGATAGCTTTCTGCTATCACTGAATTTTTTTCGATGAAAATCAGATCCAAATGTCTATTTGAAGCTGATTCATGGTTCATTAATGATCATTTTTTTATATGTTGATGACCTTCTCATTACAGGGAGCTCAAAGGATGAGATTGCCTCCTTGAAGGATGCAATGAATCATGCCTTCTCAATGACAGATTTGGGCTTATTGAGCCAATTCTTGGGGCTCGAGAATGCTCAAACCAAAGAAGGAATAAAATTACATCAATCCAAGTATTCCTTGGATTTGCTGAACAAATTCAAGATGAAGGATTGCAAGCCAATCAAGACTCCTTTCTTTTCAGGAGTGAAGCTTGAAGAAGCTGATTCTTCACCTATGGTAAACAATACACTATATAGGAAATTGATTGGATGTTTGTTGTATCTTACACATAATAGACCTGATCCTTCTTATGTAGTAAGTGTGGCTTCAATATACATGGATCAGCGTCATGATATCCATTGGAGAGAAGCCAAAAGGATCCTTAACTTTGTTCAGGGAACAAGGACACATGGGATCTTCTATAAAGCTAAATCTAATCTTGATTTGATTGGGTTTAATGACAGTGATTGGGTAGGTGACAGCAAAGATCAAAATTCAACACCAGGATATGTTTTCATGCTTTCAGAAGGGCCAATCAACTGGTCAAGCAAGAAATAGAGTGCCACTGCACTCTCATCTATAGAAGCAGAGTACAGAGGAGTTGTAAATGCAGCAACTCAATGTTTATGGTTGCAGGGGTTACTTGGAGAGTGTGGCTTTGAATCAGAATAATCAAATACTATCTACTATGATAATTAGAGTACCATTCAAATCTGCAATGATCCAGTTCAGAAGCAGAGAACCAAACACATTGAGATCCATATGCACTACATCAGACAACTTGTGCATGATGGCACCATTCACCTACTCTTCTGTTCATCTTTAGAACAAGTAGCAGATATCTTCACCAAAGTTTTTTGTGAGAAGAAATTCAGAAATATCAAATCACTGCTGGTGATTTCTGATCATTCTGTGAAGCATGAGTGATGACAAGATTTCCAAATTTTGTTTTACTGTCCATATTTAAGGGAGGATTTTTCCCACTGGGTTTTTGCCTCTTTCCTTGGTTAAATGGACATGCAGTATGTAAAGGGTGACTAATCCTTGTTGCTAGGCCCTATAATTTTCTGATATTTTACTCATAATTTAGGCTTAAGGTGGGGTGTTAGAATAATCAACCCATAGTTAGCTACCTTAGACATTAATTAATCCAGTTTTTGTCTTATTTGCCTAGTTTCCATATTCCACCTTATGCAAGTTGTCCTCCACACATCCATAGTGGTCAAACTTGAAAAATTTGAGTCATGGAGCACTTGGGAAACCTCTTGGAATCAAATCTACTTTATTCCTGGTCTCCCTAGCACATGTCTGCTTTTTTTACTTTATTGCCTTCTTTTTTCTGAGTTTTAAGGCAATTGGGAAAGTTTGACTAGGTGAAGTTAACTTGTTTTTTGTCCTCAACATCCTCCACTCTTTTCTCCTATGAAAAGAATGTATGATTTTTCCTTCCACCATCTATTATCTTTCTTAATTTATTTTTCCAATTCGTGAGCTCCTAGACAGATTTGGAATGTGCTTTATGCACCTATGGGGGATTTGCTTAGATTTAGTAAGCCTGATTTTGACTAAATTCGAATGGCATATTCATGCATTCAAATATCTCATGTAATTATTTATTGTGGCATCCTATGACTTCATAGGGTTGGCTATTGTACACTTATTTAATACAGATTAGTGTTCTGCTCCATATTCAATCTCCTTTTGTGAGTAATTTGCATGTGTAATTGGCAATTGTTGTGAGTGTAATTGTTCTAACACCCGGGTTCAATTTCCACAAGTAGACTAACAAATTTCCTAGTAAATATTTCCAAACTTTATATGATTTTATAAATTGTAGATAGTTATTTAGAGGCTTTCTTATCAAGGTTTTCTCTGTTGCTCCCTACATGAAGATTATTTCTTAGTTGCTTACTTTGGTAGTGACATATTTCATTTTCCTTGTGCCTTCAATTGCAAATTCTTCCATGGTATTCTTCTTTACTCATTTTCTTTAATACCTTGGCACCCTATCATATGTTACTATTATCATGGCTATTTCTTATAATGAAGGGTTTCCCTTTCCTTTCATGTGTTTGTATATCTGCCATTTCTAAATTTTACTTAATAAAGTTACCAGCTCCTTAGTATTCATTGCTTTATATTATTTCTTTCCAACCACGAGGACGGATTTCCAGAGTCCAAAAAGATTCATATTTTTAATTACACCCATGGTACTAGAACTTCCCTTGTTTCCACAGTACAATTCCTCTATTACTGTGAAAAATTATTCAATTAGCATGGTCAACAGTTTTCTTCATTTAAGCAAACTACTACTTTTTCTCATGTTACCATGCAAAAAATTGCTACTACTTTCTGGCATCTGTTGTTCAATAAAGTGGGAGAGAAATTTAAGTTTAGACTTTAAAATTAAATAATTTCACAAGCATCCCAGTTATTGAATCTTGGCCTAGTCAGTTCAACATGTGTGAAAATAATTGGGGAGGATAGGTCACTTGTTATATTTTCTTATTCCTCCTTTTATAAATGTAAATAATAATTTCTAATGAAGTATTGAATGGAAAGTTAGGATATGTTTCCAATAAATACAACCAAAAGGTAATTCTACCACCTGCATTCAAAATTTATGATGTCTATCATGATCACTGGTGCAATAAAGTGCTCACCACCTATTTGAAGTTAATAACAGTTAACTGGATCTTGGAAACATTCCTTGGTTTTCTTATGTGTAAATTTTCTAGGAAATGTCATCAAATTTAAAGATGCAACTGAGTATAATGTAAAATTCAAATACGGAACACATAAATTTATTTTCACTTACCAGCAGCATCAGATATGTTATTATTTATTGTCAAAAGTAGTTGATCCAAAGAACAACATCTACTAGTAAAAGCTTAAATGGTTGCAATTTGTGCCTTCAAGATGGACTAAAATGCAGAAAAAATGACTTTTTGTTGGGGCACATACTACAAAAGATAAAATGACTCTTTGTTGGGGCACATACTACAGAATATCATTTATTAAAACCTGTAAGGTTGTTAGTGACCTACACTACAAGCTATAAGCATGTTTTAAAATAGAAGTGACCAAAGAAGAAAGACATGGGTTCTCTTGAAGACTTTGTGGCATTTTCTTGAGTTGTTTTAAGAAATATGACGAGCTTGAAGCAAGGCCCCATATTAAATAAGAATAAAGACAAATTCTAGGCATTGTTTAGGAATTTTGGGCTATTTTTGAGGTTAATCAACCCTCAATCAGCCACCATTTTGAATTTATGGGAAAGTTCTATGGTTAAAATAGCCTAATCTATTAATCTAGGCATAATTTGGGAAATTTTGGCATATCTCAGCCTCCCAACTCTAAACAAAAAAAATAGTCTCATATTTGGGTAGTCCTGTGGGTAGAGAAGTGATAATAAAGAGTAAATAGGGTGATGTCCTGTGAACTACAACCCTAGTTTTAGTCACATGTGCAGAATTATTCCTATTCTCAACCTTTTGACAGTGATAAAAGATATATATGACCTATATACTTTATTTTGAAAGGGTCAAATACCATCCATTATTTAGATGAAATGAGGGCTTTTTCGCAGTTTTGGTTGTATTTGTGTATAGACCATGGCTTGAAACTTCAACAACAACCTATGGAGGTGCCAAACAACAAATATGAACAATTTTGAGGTCATAGTAGCATCAAATCATCTCTTCTTGGAGGTTTAGGGACTCTAGCTCTAAAAATAAACCATGTTAAGAAATGTGGGTGGTTTTGAAGTTCATGGTAGTATCAAAATTGTGGAAACTTAGACATGTAGTATCCTTAAACAATCCTGCAGCAATGTATCAAAAATTAAAGACAGAGTTTGATGGTAGTTTTCATCTATTATTTCATGTAGGATCTAGAATATTAAAATTGCAATGATTTATTAGTATTGGTATCTTGAAGTTTGAGTTATTTGTGGCAACCTATAGATAAAAATAAGATAAGATAATAATATATTAATTTCTGACAAATGAACACAAAGGTAGGTCAATGGGACTGAGTGGTGAAAAGTGAATACAAGAACAAAGAAAGGAATATTCATAGGAAACACTCTCTCTCATTGTGATGGGATGGAGATTTCCAACTGTAAATTGGTAAAGGAAATGCTATTTAAGAAATGTGTAGGGTTCAAGTCTCTTACCCCATGTTAAATTAGTTTTGTACTGCATCCAAAATTGATCTACTTAGTTACCATATTGATTTATGGATGCAGTAGAATGGTGAATATGGAATTTGGGACTTATAGGGTGTACTTTGGATAAAATCCTAAAAAAATACATGAACTAACCAAAAGAGAAAATCCTCTAGTTCAAGGAAAAAGAGGTGTAATTTTGGGGCTTATTACTTAGAGGACAATTGTACTAGAATTCCTCATTACATTCTATGCAAATAAATCTTCCCAATAGTGTAATGTTTGCCTTAAACAAAGTCCCTATATTCCATGGGTCTCTAAGAAAATAACTTTCCTTTTAACCTTTTCCTGCTATCATAACAAGAAAACTAAAGATAAAATTAACCCATGGAACTTTTGTTTCTACATTTTCTACCAAGTTGATGTCTTCTTTGTAGTTACTCTGAATGCTCATTTTTTGTTTTCATACCTATTAAGTAATGTCCCTGGTATTATTATTTTTATGTTTTTTGCAAGTTCATGGAATCTTTCCTACAATTTTGGGTGCTTGTTTCTACCTTCATCATGGAACAAGTAACACTAGATGACCCATATATACTCCAAAATGTGAAGAGTGTGATCCCATGGTTGGTTTTTTTGGTTTCCAATATTCCAATAATTCAAATGACTCCTTTCACTTTATCAAATAAGATACAAGTTACTTAGTATCTATATTTCCATCTTGAGGGTAAAGGAATCATGCGACTTCAGATGAGTACAGTTAGCAATAGCGCACTAAGGTAATATAACCCTTGGCATTGTATTTTAGGAAAATGTTTCTCCTGGCATGTAGGAATCCAGGAATGATTTCATTTATGGGATATATTTATCATACCTTTGTAATAAAGGTCAAAATGGTTTGTTATTTAAGAACCCATCTCACCAAGAACAAGGGCCTATGTTAACCCATGGGTACATGGATCTTAACTATGGAGATTCTCCCCAATATGATGGCTTTGGTATACCGAGTATCCTTCTTCTTTCTTGATAGTCAGGAATTCATCACAAAATGAATAGGAAATAATTAGTTAGTAAGCTAGTATCTTAAGCACAAAATACTCATCGTTTCTATTATTTGGGAAGCCAATCTACACCAAACCGTCTCCTAAATATCACCAACAACAACAGTCAATGTTGATCTCCTCATACAATTCATATTTTCTCATGTTCACTATGAATATTTCAAGAGAAGGGTCTCATTCCTTCTTCATTCAATTGTAATACTATGGTTGTAGTGACAACGCTAATTTAAAAATTCATATGAGAATCTAGAGAAACATAGTCATTGAGGAAGACAATAGTAAAATGGAGAAGCTAAGAAAATATAGGAGTAAGTTGTTGGTTGTGGAAGAATCCCACTTATGCAAGAAAGTCATTCTACCTAGCTTAAGGAAGGTGAAAATAACACGTATTTCTATGGATTCATCCATGCAAGAAAGGAACAAAATACCACTTGTAAAATCCAAGACAATAAAGGGGTAGTTCACTTTTGTTATAAGGATATCATGTATTACCAAGTCCCAAGACAAGAAAATGTTAGATATATTATGGAACCTATTTCAAACTTCAACAAACTGATCAAATAAGAACAAAATGAAGCCCTTGTCGATCTAATAAGAGGAGGAAGAATTCAAATAAGTATTGAAATATTTTCAGTGGTATACAGTCCCTAGCACAAAGTGTTGGACAATATAAATTTTAAGAGGTTTTGGGAAAGTATCTTCCACTTGAAGTTATGGGGAAGGATCTCCCATCGTTAGTTGAAGAATAGAGAATGTTTATGAAGATATGTGGTCATCTTATCTCAACTTATGTATCCAATACCCTAAAATGTATAATCACGATCCTTTGTTTATTATAGCCTAATAACCTTCTACAATAATGTTTACAATATCATAGAAAAATTCATACCCAAAAGACTAAATCACATTCATAATCAAGGGAACAAACTATTTGTTTTTCCAGATGTGACTGTAAAAAGTCCTGCATTCCATAAAAAATAAGAAATTCCTCATCCATAATTAAATTAGTATTTTCTGAAACATTTAATATAGTATATTGGACCTTTCTAAGAATGTTAATTCTGCACATAGGTTTCAATATTCATGTGATTAATTACACTGACTAATATTTCTCTGATGTGTCTTTTGCAAAGTTGATCCATGGAGAAACAATGGTGGCATTTTTCGTTTTTGATAAAATTGCACCTACACAATTTACAAATTTAGAGTGTAAATATTAACCAAGTACTGTAGACTCTAGACTATATAGCGAAAAAAAGTTTAAAATGCAATCCTCATCAATCCCCATCGAGAACATTATCTACTTATCACATTCTCTCTTCATTCATACAACTTTAGTCTCAGCTCTAGACTAGAGAATGACATCCCAACAATAAGAATGTGTCCCCTCCAAGAAGCTATGTCCAAAAAGGAATACTGTAGATCACACCTTCACCAAATGATCCCTGGTTTAATCTAAGAATTGTGACATCCCTTTCTCGATATATCAATACAAAAGGTAATTTGTTGATTTCTCTAATCAATGAATGTCATCCAAATATGTTAATTCCTTCAACAAATCATGTGCACCTTCTCAAGAAATCTCTCAATCCTCAGCAGTGGAGTGTTGCTTCTATAGGAATATCGTTGTCCTCCTTTATTTATACCTGATTTGTTTCTAATATTGAATTTCCCTATCAATGAAGATCCAAAGAGTCACTTCCTGTGGATACAGATTCAAACTTGTAATAGTAACTCAAATTCTGTTGTAATGATCACACCTTCTTTATAAAATGGTTGTTGCCTCAAATCTCAGTCTTGGCCCATGATTGTGAAAAATCTAGCTTCATGAATGCATCCCCATTTATTATACTCAGGATTCTAGGATGGGATAATTCTCCTCCTTAAGAAAAAATCTTTCAATGATAGTCCATAAGATTGGTAGTTTGTCTAGCTGCCAATAACTTTATTTCTTCCCTAAAAATTCAAAACAATTTTGATCTCTGCTTAACAATCAACAATTCCTTATCAATTATGCACAATTGATAGATCTGGATGATCTATCTAGGTTACTAGATAGGGTGGGCATATTTCTCTACTGAATCCAATCAGGTCAAGGCAAGCCTCCCTAAACCCTAAGTAGGTCATCAAGCTCTCCAAACCTGTCCCCAAAAGATTATTAATAACAATCATACCCTTTTGGTTCAACTAACCTTATTATATAGTTTTTAGGGTTTGCATGTAACTTTTAGGGTTTGCATGCATGTCACTTTTAGGTTTTGCATGCATGCCACTTTTAGGGTTTGCATGCATGTCATTTTTAGGGTTTTCATGCATGTCATTTTTAGGGTTTGCACACATGTCACTTTTAGGGTTTGCATGCATGTCATTTTTAGGAACATTACACCTTCATTGCTACTAGACTACTTATCCCTTTGGCACATGTTTGAGCAGAGTTGGAACGTTGGGAGAAAAATAAAATTATTGTAGAGGAAAAATTGATGTTGCAAAATTTGAAAGCAAGTTTTTGAGACAGAAGGTAAGCTACTGAACAATAAAAATTCAAGGAATGATTTCAGTTTAATCATCTATTTTTTAGGTTTATGGGGATGCTTACATAAATTTTCATTGCAATGTATTGAGAGGTTCAAATACAATAATAAAATATATTTTGAAGAGTAAATACACATTTCTATGAGACTACAGTCCCATCCTAATCAATTTTATTTTGCTCCATTAATCAATCTAACTGATTGTAGTATACTTTCAGGATTCAACATGATGCTGGACAAAAGGATTATGAAACAACACAAAGTTTTAATTTTTTCATAGCCTTTGATACCTAAAATTCATTTATGGAATAAGACCCACATTTCCTCTTTTAACATTCTAGAATTAATGAAAATACACAAATTGCCTCTAATGATACTACTGGAATGACATATATATATACATTATAAAAGTACTCTCTTGGAATTCTTGTCCTACAAATACATTAGATCTATTTTTAAAAATATTTGTGTAAAGAATGGAAGTCTACAACTTACTAACTCATAACAATCAGAAGTTTCTTTTCCAAGTTATTAAATCATAGAAACAAGTTGATAAATCAAACTAATTAAGTTGAGTTTATAGATCAGATAGAAGAAAGTTATCTTGAATGTATGGTAATCATCATCATCAACTAAATGTGCACGTGCGCACATCCATAAATACCCAATATGCAGTTCAATGAAATAAAAAAACATAATTATACCTTGATTTGTGGAGCTTTGCACTGTCTTCTTTTACTTTACCTTTCAAAACATCATTCAACATACTTCAATTTTTTTCCTATTGCAATAATTTTATGTTAGGACCCATCAAATAATAATTTGTCTATTTATGAAAATAGCAAATCCAAACTAAATAAACACAATACTATTACAATGTAAATTACAATACTATTCAACTATTCAAGTAAATTAATTGTTAATAATAGATAACCTAAGACTCACATGGAGAACCAAAAATATTATGTATATAAGGCCATCGATCACTTCAAAATGTCATTTCTTGCTTCTTAACTATGAAAATGTTTCTCAACTCTATCTGTAACAAGTTCCAATGGAGGAGTCAAATAGCAATAGTAAAATTTAAACACTACAATTATAGAAATAATTGTTTTAATGTATTCTTCCTTACCATTCATTGAGCTCCTCTCTATCTCTACTAAACATGACCAACCACGTGAAGGTGGAAGCTCTTATGGCCCCTGCCCCCCTCACATCAATCTCAATTCCCCAAACCCAATGCATCTACTTGCAAATAACAATTTACTGCAAATTATTTCACTAAATAGCTCAAAGAAGATTTTTGTTAGATTTTATCATTTAAGCTAGAATTAACTTAGGATCTTAACTGAGAGAATAACAAGTACAACAATCAAACACATAAGAAAATGAACACAAATATTTTCCTCGGGGAAACCATAAAGGAGAAAAATTTGTAACTTCCTCAGAGATAGAATCAGAACCAAATAGCAAAGTCCCAAAAACAGTAAGATGATATCCCGACAGCAGTAGCCTCTTTCTTTCTAACCCCAACAACTTCTTCTTCCTCAGCTATGCATTAAAAATGAGTGTGAGTGAGTGTGTGATAAATAGAGAGGCTCACTCTCTATTTATACTAATTCCTAACTTGACAATGACTCACTAGGGCTGAATTCTCCAGGAGAGTCTAATAACCCTAGTGCCCCGGAACTGCGGGGACTTAACCCTAGAACAATAGGAGGGTTACCCACAATAACTTGACATGAATTGTTTACATTATAGATCCTCTTGATAGGAAAATTGGGGCATGAAATGACTCAGATACATTATAGACACTTCCTGGAATAAACTTCGGGGTACAAGGCATAAGATATACAAGTGAATACATTCCGAAGTTACAAATACATCAACACTCCCTCTTAACTAGGAAGGTATTCTTTCGACACATTTTTCAGCACTGGTCTTCTTCCCTGTATCAAATGGATCATCTTTTCATCTTCATATTGAAGTTGTCTTCATCTTCAAGTCTTCTTCATCTGCAAGTCTTCTTCGTCTTCTTCTCCTTCTTCATCTTCAATTCATCTTCATCTTCAAGTCATCATCATATTTATCACGGGATCTAGATCATCATGATTGTTGGATCACCACTGCTGAATCATCATCAAATATGGATCATCACTTGATCTGGATCATCATCAAGTCTAGATCATCATCACATCTATATCATCACTTGATCTAGATCATCATCAAGTCTGGATCATCATCATCGGTGCTATCTCAGAATGGTTCTATCTCTTGAGAAATTCACACAACTCTGGTTGTCACAATATATACAAGTATCATCCAACTGGAGATCAAATAAATCAGACAGTAGCTTTCTCAGCCACACTTCCTTGCAACTAGATGAACAAGATGCAACATATTCTGCTTCAGCTGTACTCAGTGCCACATAGGACTACTTCCTGCTAATCTAAGAGATCACACCTGATCCCATACTGAAGGAACATCATGAAGTGCTCTTCCTATCAATGGCACTTCCTGCCCAATCTGAATCAACATAACCCTCCAGGTTAATCTTTTGATTTTCCTCGTACTTGAGCCCATAATCAACTGTACCCTTTAGATACCTCAGAATATGCTTCCCAATAATCAAGTGAACATGTCTCATATCTATTAGGAACTGGCTCAAGGTGTTCACAACAAAGCAAATATCCAATCTCGTGTTCGTCGGGTACATCAAGGACCCAATCATGTGATGATACATTGTAGCATCAACCGCTTCTGATGAAACATCTCTCAATAGCTTTAGGTTTGATGCCATAGGTGTGGTTATGGCCTGGCAGTCCATCGTCCCGAATCTCTTCAGAATCTCTATTGCATACTTCCCTTGTCCAAGGAATATTTCATTCGCATTCTGCCACACTTCCATGCCTAAGAAATAGTGCATCGTACCCAATTCTTTCATTTCAAACTTGGTATCAAGTGTCCTCTTCGTATCAGCAATCAACCCATCCATACTTGTTACAAACAGATCATCCACATACAGTAGGACTATCACTGGATTTCCATATTCAACCTTGTAGTAAAGGTTGGAATCTGCTTTACTCTTGGTAAATCCTAAAATGGATAGAAAACCATCAATTCTGTCATACCATGACCTGGTTTCCTGTTTCAAACCATACAGGGATTTCTTCAATATACACGCATGAGACTCCCTGTCATGTGTCTCAAAACTGAGTGGCTGCTCCACATACACTTCCTCTTCTACTACACCATTCAAGAAAGCAGTCTTGACATCCATCTGGTGTATCTTCCATTTCATCATTGCAGCCAGAGAAAGTACTGATATGATGGAAGTGTATCTAGCTATAGGTGCAAAAGTTTCTTCATAATATATTCCTTCTTTCTGGGAGAAAGAATGAGCCATGAATCTTGCTTTATATTTCTCTATGCTGCCATCTGCAGCATGCTTGATCTTGTAGATCCATTTGGAAGTTACAATGAACTTCCCTTCTGGTCTTGGGACAACATCCCAAACATCATTCTTCATGATTGATTGATACCCTTTGATCATGGCCTCCTTCCATTATTTTCTTTCTTCCACTTATTCATAGTTGGAAGGTTCTTTATCAATAATGTCACATAGCAAGGCTACATAACTGGAGCAGGACCTAGTTCTCTTTCTTCCTCTCTGTGTTTCTTCTAAAGCTCCATATATTTCTGCACCTTGGATAATTTCATGTACCCAAGTAGGTTTCCTCTTATAAGGATTCTTTTCCCGAGGTGGATCTATAGGTTCTTGAGGTTCTTCTAACTCTCAATCTTCTTCTTGAATTTCGTCGTTCATGGTTGTATCATGAATTCTGGGTGCTCTTGTTTCTTCAGGTTCTTCAGTCGGTCTCTTCCTGGATTTGATGTAGGATAAATATTTGTCAAATGTTACATCTCTGCTAATGTCAATATTCTTGGACCCTGGGAAGTATATTTTGTAATACTTCGATCTCTTAGAGTATCCCACAAATATACCCTTCTTTCCTAAAGGATCTAACCGTCGTCCTCTTTTCTTTCGGAATGTGTATGTATACAGGACAACCGAATATTCTGAGATGGCTGACTTCTGGTTTCTTTCCGAAGAAGAATTCTTCAGGTGTCTTGTTCTTGACTACTCTATGTGAAGTACATTTCTATACATACACCATTGTTATAGTAGATTCTACCCATAGATACATAGGAAGATCCTGATTATGAAGCATGGCCCTTTCTGCTTCCATGATCATTCTATTCTTTCTTTCTACAATCCCATTCTGTTGTGGATTATATGGAGTGGATAACTCCCTCTTAATCATCGAGTCTTTGTATAGCTCTTTGAATTCATTTGATGTGAATTCTCTGCCATTATCTTATCAAAAGGTCTTGATCTTCTTTTATGTGTGATTCTCAATCAAGTATTTGAATTCCTTGAACTTGCTGAATACTTCATCTTTGTTCTTCATCAAGTATATCCATGCCTTTCTAGAAAAATACTCAATAAAAGAAACATAGTATGCATACCCACTTAGTGAACTGGATGACATTGGACTGCATACATCATAGTGGATGATTTCCAAGATTCCTTTTTCCTTGCTCTCGCTACTTGGAAATGTATTCTTTGTGTTATTCCATTTCACACATCCTTTGCATACACCTTCATGTTTTGTCTGCATTTTTGGGAGACCTTCAACAACTTTTCTTGCAAGTGGTAGTGCTCTGTAATGCACATGTGCAAGCCTTCTCTGCCAAAGCTCATTTGGTTCTACCGAGTCATGAACCAAAGCTTGTTCTGGTTGGCCCTTCAATTTGTATAGTCCTCCTTCTTGTTCCCCAATCACTACTGCATCATCAAAAGACTTTCCATTTGGCCACATGAGGACTTGGCCATCTACAAATGAAACCCTCATTCCTTTTGCATCCAATGCAAATATTGAGAGGAGGTTCTTCTTTAGTCTAGGTACAAACAATACATCTTTCATCTTGATAGAATTTCTAGAGTCTAGCTTGTATGAGGATTCACCACTACCTTTTATTAGATACTGGTAGTCATCTCCAAGTTTCACCTTATGAGGTGATTCATGGTAAAATAGTTTCACAAAGGAATCCTTGAATCCTGTCATATGTTTGGAAGCACCACTGTTTATAAGCCAATAATTTCTGCCATGTGTGATAGTTCCCATGAGAGCAGAAATCAGAACATATTCTTCATCACTGTCTTGTCTATTTCTCTTTATGGAAGGTTCATCATCCTCTAGAGCATGATCATGATGGTTTCTCTTGTTTCCCTTCTTCTTGTGAGAGCTAATTTTGTTTATAGGACAATCTCTAGAAAAGTGTCCTATTTCATCACATGTATATCAAATGAACTTAGACCTATCTCTAGGATTTTTAAATTTATTCCTTTTATGAGAGTACTTACCTTTGTGGTGGCTAGATCTGGTTTTCTTGGATTGTACTATGAGAGATTGATCTTCACTTCCCATCTTTTCTTCTCGAGCTGCTATCCGAGCTTCTTCTTGAGAGCATTCTTCCCATAGTCTGCTGAACTTGACTAACTTATTTCTGGCATAGATCCCTTGAATGAAAGAGTCCCATGTCCTAGTGAGACCATTCAAGGTAGTCATTACAATATTTGAATTCTCCACTTATTCATCTACTGCTTCAATTTGTTCTTTGATCTAGGAGACCCTAGTGAAGTATGACTGTATGGTCTCCGCATTCTGGATCTTCACATTCTTCAATTGGTTCCTCACGGTCATCTTTTGGTTTATGTTATTTCCTTCAAATAGTTTGGTTAGGGCATCAAACATAGCTTTAGGTGTCTTTAAGGAGGACACCTATGGTATGAGGTGATCCTTGATTGAATCAGCAATAATCCTTTTATCCATAACCAACTTCTTCTTGTGTAAGGCCTTAGCCTCATCTCCCTCTAGAACTAGAATCCCCTCATTCATGTAGGAGTCCAACTCATTTTATTCTAGAACCAGGGAGATCCTATACTTCCAGGCTCGAAAGTTATTAGCTCCCTCAAGCTTTTCATCAAGATTGGTATGATGAGACATATTAACTGAGAACCTCAAATGGAAATACAAAATATTTAGATCTTACCAAGTTAAGATGTCGGATCTGGATCTGGAGCTGAATTTCTATAGTGCTGGTTCAAAAGCATATTAGGGTTTGAATTTCTCAGAGTTTTGTCTAACCAAATGCTTTGATCTTGATCTCTAAGCTTCGATTTTGAGGAGGAGACCAATCTAGGCCTGGGCTCACTAAAAACTTCCACTTCTGTGGAAAGCCCTAATTTCCAACAGCAGTGTTGGGTCAAAAACTGAAAATGATTAGAATCATATTTTGCTTCGACAGAAAGATGTACCCTAGGGAGGAGAGTTAGTCCAACCTTATTTTGCTGAAAATATGTGGAGATAGATCCAAAAAGTGTTGGGGCTCAGACCTTGAAGGTCCTTAATTTTGGCAACTCCGCGGTTTTTGGTGCGAAGCTTGCAAGCGGAGTTGCGGTCCAAAATAGTCTTAGGGGTTTTGGGGTTGGGTCTAAGCCCCTGTTTTTGTAAATAACCCAGGGTTTAAGCCCATGGTTTAATCCCATGGTATTTTAATAGTGCACTTGTATAAATAGGCACTTATGTAAAGGAGAAAAGGGATTTTTTGAAGGTTTTTGTATGATGATAATTTGATGCGAAGAAGCGAAGGTCTGTTTTTGGGTTTAAGGTTAAGTCCCAGCTAAGTGCATGGATGACCTCTGCAACTGAGTGCACAGAGGGTTTTGGAAGAATCTAAGTCCCATCTAAGTGCATGGATGACCTCTGCTACTGAGTGCGCAAAGGGTTTTGGAAGAAAGGTTCTGCAGCTAACTGCGCAGTTTTGGGTTGTTGAGAAGATCTGCATCTGAGTGCGCAGATCAGAACTGTTGTTTTGTAAAGTGTTGAATATAAACGCAATTCTGTGGACATATCCCCTACACTGGGGGTGAAACACATATATCTTGTGTTGTGGTGGTTCTTGTTATTTTGTTCCTGTTATGTTTTATGCATTTGATAAGTAGATGAATGATAAAGTAAGATAAACTATTAAGTATTAACTTCACTGTGAATTCCCAGTTAAGGGTTAAGCAAGTAAATGTCTTTTTATCTAAACTGTGAAGCTATTTAAGTGAATATCGAAGCTCTATATTGCATAATTATTCTTTTTTAAGACTAAAGGTACAGTAATATCCCTCTTTCTCCTGCAGAATCCTGATTCTGCGGCACCCCATAGCTGTTTTGGGTGAGACTACAATGTGTTCGCAGGTTGTTGCCGAAAGGGCTAACACTGTGGGTCTGTTTGTTGGTGCGAAGATAAAAGTATAAGAACCCAGGTCTACCCTAAGCCCAACAAATTTGTTCCATTGTCGGTTGAACCAGTGTCTGCAACAAATTGGTTCCGTTGCTGGTTGAACAAGTATCTGCAACAAATTGGTTCCGTTGCCAGTTGAACCAGTTTTTGCTTCAAGAGGGATCTACGTCGTACCTGGAGGGATATGTTTTGGAGGCCCTCAGTAAAATAAATCAGTGACTGGATTGGAGATACTTATCTGAAATCTGCTGAACAAGAGAACAAGGACCCTCGTCGTAGCTCAGATGACTTCTTGTAAAGGTACATTTTTACTGATATTTATGAATTTTTCTTTGCTAGTATCCACATAGAATTGCACTAGTGGTTGTCCAGGTTGATAGAAAGAAAGAAAAACTTCAAAGAAGATCAGTTTCCTGATTGGACCCTTGAAAGAATTAAGCTGTTGAAAAGTACGAGCAACACGGTATCAACAACTGTTGACTTCTGGACAACGTGAACCCTTGAAGCATTTGTGACGGAGTTCGGCATCGACACACATACTTCTTTCAGCAAAGAAGAAAGACAGTTTTTCAAAGGACCAAGGGGTAAGTACCTGAATTCATTAAGTCTGAAAATTAAAATGCTCTTGGCTGAGAAAGGCATATTTCTTATCCAATCAGATTGCTAGATTTATTGCTACTAACTTATGTTTGAAAGAGAAATTGACTTCGACAAGCAAATTGGTTTTCTTCGCAATGGTAAAAGATACAAGAAAAATATTGGATCCTATACCCTAGGCTAGAATACCGATTATACCCCATTAAGTCCAAAAGAATCTGAATATGAAGAAACCCCTTTTGTTACAAAACCCTCCTATAACTCCACAGCGCAGATCTGTTATCCTTGAGAACCCTTCGTAGTCCGAAAGTAACCCTAGCTCGAGTAGTCCTGTCGCAGGTCATTCTACCTTAGTAAGTCCCCCCCCTATTACAAGTCTCCCTCCTCCTCCCCCTCCTGCCCCCCCTCGATTCACTATGGCCCATATGAATGATGATATCAAGCTCCCAATCTGTAAAGGAACGGGATCAGAGGATCCAGAGCAGTTTTGGTTCTTATGCGAAGCTGTTTGGACTGCTAAGAATATTATGGACCAAAATACAAGAACAGTGCAGCTGGTCACCTCTTTCAGAGACCGAGCTTTAACCTGGTTTATGAAATTTTCCAGTACTTAGAACTATATCTTGGCTGATATTAAAAAATCAATGATCAAAGAATTCAAGAAGCCTAAATCAGAGTCACAGTGTATAACCGAACTAAAAGAAATTCAGCAGAAGCGAGGTGAATCAGTTTGGGACTTTGATCAGAGGTTCAAGGTTCTGTTGGATCAAGTTAGTTTTACTAATGGACCATAACAACATAAAGAATGGTTCATTGCAGCACTATTGCCTCGTATCAGGACTCCACTCATGCAACAGAAGGTTGTTGATCAGCAAGAGGCGTTGGAAATTGCTATGAAACTTGAAACAACTCCTGTTGGAGATAACTTTGGAATAGCCCAAATACATGCATAGTTAGCAGAAATGGCTTTGGAGCTTTGCGATATGAAAAAATGGAAATCTATTCGACAAGAGGTTTGGTGTACACAATGTAAGAAAGAAGGTCATGACAAAGAATAGTGTCCTGCATTAATAAATTATTTGAATACTAGTGCTCTGAACTCGTTTAACCCTAATTTCCTATATTGTGAGATCTGTAGAAAAATTGGCCAGCATCGACCTGAATATTGATATCTTCTATAGAGATATGTTCAAGTACCTAAGAATCCCTACTGCAAGTTCTGTAAGTCAGTTGGAAACAACGAAGATGAATGTCGCAGCTTTGATCTCATGAGAGAGCAAACCTATGATGCTTATAGGGTACAACCTGATGCATGAGGAAATGATGGATATGGTTACCATGGTAGTACATCAGGTCAAGGTAATTTCAGAGGTCGTGGTCATGGTGGTATGCTTGGAAGAGGTCAAGGCCAAGTTATTTTCTATGACTATAATCAAGCAGGACATGTAGCTAGAGACTATCAGAACCCAACTACAACATGTCGATATTGCAAAGCAATAGATCATGTGATTGAGAAATTCCCACAGTTGATAGCCAATATACAAGAAAGAAATGGTACTCCTACTCGGAATGTTCAGATGATTGCTGTAGAGAAAAGACCTATCCCAGCCGTTAACGTTGTTACAAGGAGTGGAGCAACGATGCAAGTGCAGAATAAGGGGAAACAAATTGACAAGGCTTGGGTCCGTAATACCCCAGAGAAAATCCTAACCTTTGATGTTGGAAGAGAAAAAGGAACATTTATGGAAGCTAAAAAAGACTTTACTGATTCGAGAACATCAGTAGCAACCACACAACAACATCAACAGCAGTTATAGTTTCAAGAAGCTTCGCCGGATCAAGTAAGTACACTTACATCAATTTTACAGAGTTGTATGAAGATATTAAGAAATAAAAATGCTTTGAATGAGTTACAGAAATTTATTCAGTCTTTCGAACCTCAGCGAAGCTCTGATAAAGGAAATTTTTTTAATAGAGTTAGAAGTACTGGAAGAGAAATGAGATTGAATGCTCAGATATGACATTATGACATGATTGATATCATTTTAGACCTGGGATCAGAAGTGAATCTCCTAACTAAGCAGACATGGGAACAAATGGGAAAACCTACGCTTGAATGGTCCCCTATATAGTTGAGATTATCCAATCAGCAGAATATTGTGCCCTTGGGAAGATTCCCTAGTGTACCAGTGGATATTGATGGAGTCAGTACCTTAGCAGATTTTGAAGTCATTGAAGTAATTGATGATAGCAACCAGTATCCATCCTTGCTAGGAATTTAATGGGAAATAGACAATGATGCAGTAATCAACCTTAAGAATAGACAGATGACTTTCGAAGGAAAAGGCTTGAGAGTCATAGTACCGTTGGACCCTTCTCAACGAGAAAGGTATACAGATCCACTCAGAGATGAAGATCAGGATGTTTTGGATCACATTTACAACATCACAGCTAAAGAAGAAGACTATGTTAATGTTAGAATAATCAACCCATATTTTACTACCTTAGACATTAATTTAATTATTTTTGTCTTATTTGCCTAGTTCATGTGTCCCACCTTGTGCAAGTTGTCATTTACCTATCCATAGTGGTCAAACTTGCCTTATTTGACTCATGTAGCACATGGGAAAGCTAAAGGAATCAATTTTGCTTTATTTCTGGCCTCCTAGGCGCCCTTCTGCTTTTTCTGCTTTATTGCCTGCTTTTTCAGTGTTTTAAGGCAAAAGGAAAAGCTAGACTAGGTGAGGTTGACTAGTTTTTTGTCCTACACATCCTCCTCTCTTGTCTCCTTGGAAAAGCATGTATGAGCTGCCATTCCACCACTCTTTAGCTTGCCTAATCCTTTTTTCTAATTCGTGAGCTCCATGACAGATTTGGGATCAGCTTTTTACACCTATGGGGGATTTGCTTATTTTTAGTAAGCCTGCTTTATGCTAGATTTTATTTGCTCCTCATGCATTCAAATCCTTGATGTATTCTATTTATTTAGTAGCCTATGTTATTACAGGGTTGGCTATTGTACAATTAGTTAATACAATTTAGTGTTTAGCTCCAATTTTAGTCTCTTTTGTGAGTGATTTTGCATGATCAATTGTCAATTGTTGTGAGTAAAATTAATCTATCACTGGGTTCAATTTCCACATGGTATCAGAGCCATTGTATATTGTTTCTCTCCTTTAAAAATTGTTTTACGGGTTCGACATCAGTGACTGGGAGCCTTCTACTGACAGCCGGGATAGATTTTATAAGCTATGGATCAATCACAGAAAACTATCTTGACTCCCTTCAATTTATTTGAATGGAAAGTAGAGATGGAGATACTGTTGAGAGAGAAAGGCCTGTACAAGGTGACTATGGCAATAGAAGCAGAGCCCAATGCAGCTGCAAAGAAGATTAAATGGCACAACAGGAGGGATGAGGCCTATGGTCTCCTGTGTCTGAGTATTTCCATAGACCTCCTTTTCCATCTTGATGGATTGACATCACCGAATGAAGTATGGGAGAAGCTTGCTGATATTTTTGGAAAGACAGATGAGATGAGGGGACATCAAATCGAAAATGAGTTGATTTCTCTAAGTCCAAGTAGTTTTGAATCCCTGCAGCTCTATTTCTCCAAGTTCAAAGCATTAGTTTTGCAGTTGAAACAGTGTGGGGTCGAAAAGAAAGATGATCAGTTCATCCTGGCCATCCTCTCGAAGCTAGGCCCTGACTATTCAGTGTTTTTCTTGACCTTCTATGCCACAAAACTGACAGCACGAACCTGGAAGATACCTAGCCTTGCATATTTCATGGAGTCTCTCACATAAGAACAAGACAAGCTGGTGATGATGGGCACCATCAAACCATCCAAAGGTCAAGCTCTGATTGTTGGAGATTCGAAGGTGGATTCAAAAAGCAAAAAGAAAGCTAAAAAGACACCTGAGCAAAAGAGAGACAAGAAACAGTCTCCGGAGGAGCCACAAGGTTCCAAGAAGAACTACCAGAAGGAGAAAAACAAAGGTGAAATGAACAAGTGCGCATACTACAATAAGGGAAATCACACTGAAAGCTCTTGTATGAAGAAGCAAATAGATATGCTGACCCAACTCCTGGAGAAGAATGGCATCTCCCTTCCAGAAATCTCAAAGAAGAGAGAAGGAGGATCAAGTTCAGATGACAGAGAGAGAGTTCATGCATTGGTTGCTGGCACATCAAGCTCACCCATTTTTATCATTGATTCTGGAGCCTCAAGACACATGGTTTCGACCAAGGAGGCCTTCTCCTCACTTGACAGGTCGAAAGGAGCATCAATAGTACTGGGAGATGACTCTCTCACTGAAAGTTTAGGCAAAGGAAGGATAGATCTTGATCATGGTCAGTTCAGCAATGTGCTGTATGTGCCTGGTCTTGCCTCCAACCTCCTATCAGTGTACCAGAAATTCATATTCTCCCCTGATGAAATTCATATTCTCCCCTGATGAAGTTGAGACCACAGAGATCTCAAGTGGTAGAGTCATTGCAAAAGGAATTGCAAATCATGCTCAAAAGGTATACATGTTCTCATGCTTCCTACCCTACTCAAACCCCTCTACCCTTCTGATTCATGCTAATGAGGCTAGCAATATTTGGCATGAAATATTTGGCCACCTAAATTACAAGTATCTTTCTGATCTTAGTGAAAAAGAGATGGTCATAGGGTTTCCCAAGATAAAATTTTCCAAAGGAGTCTGCCAAGGTTGTATCCTAGGAAAACACCCAGAGCACAAATTTGAGAGAGCCAGTCATGAGAGAACCTCTGCCCCCCTCAAGCTGATCCACAGTGATGTTGCTGGCCCATTCCCTCATATGTCCATGAGTCAGGCCAAATATGCATTGAATTTCATTGATGACTTTTCCAGGTATTGCTGGGTTTACTTCCTGAAACACAAGTCTGAAGTTTTTGGCCTCTTCAAAGTCTTTAAGGCTTTGGTTGAAAACCAGTCTAGGAGGAAACTCAAGGTCCTCAGATCTGAAAATGGTGGTGAGTATGTCAATTCTAACTTTATTAACTATTGTGTAGATGCAGGTATTCAGATGCAGCATTATATCCCCTACACACCACAGCAGAATGGTGTTGCAAAGAGGAAGAACAGATCACTGAAGGAGATGGCAACATGCATGATGGAGGCCAAAAATTTGCCACCAAAGTACTGGGCTGAAGCTATCAACTGTGCAGCCTATATCCAGAATAGGGTGCCTCACAAGCAGCTTGATGGCATGACTCCCTTCGAAGCATGGAGTGGGCACAAGCCAGATGTGACCCATTTCAGGATTTTTGCAGCCCCAAATCCAAGAGTGTATTTTTGTTGGATACTCTGAAGATTCAAAAGGGTACAAACTGATAAATTTGAGCACAAATAAAGCCTTCATCAAAAGGTGTGTTCAGTTTGAAGAAGAATCCCTTGCAGCAGTGGAAGTTGGTGAAGCCTCTTCACCACCTGAACCTCAAGAAGTAAGTAAAGAGTTTGTTGAACATGCTGATTCTGATTTGTCTAATGGAGATGAGTTTATTGCAGACCCTAGCAGCCCTACAAGGACAAAATGGGAAGCCAAGACACTACATGCAGCAGGAGAGCTAGCTGGGGATCCCAATGACCCAAGGAGGACTAGATCTCAATTTGAGAGTGGTCTGTGCATGAAGGATCCTATGTTTGCTGAAAAATGCTATTTGATGGTGGAGTCTGATCCTCAAAAATATGAAGAAGCAGCAGGAGATCCAAGATGGCAAGCTGCCATGAAGGAAGAGTTCAACTCACTCCAGAAGAGCAACACATGGGAGCTAGTGGATCTTCCTCCATGAAGAAAGTTAGTCCAGTGTAAGTGGGTCTATAAGACCAAATTTGCTACTGATGTTTCACCACTGAAGTACAAGGCCAGATTGGTAGCCAAGGGCTACTCACAGGTTCATGGCATAGATTACAATGAGGCCTTTGCACCAGTGGCAAAGATGGATTCCATCAGGCTAGCTCTAGCCATTGCAGCCTCAAAGCAATGGAAGGTACATCACATGGATGTAAAATGTGCCTTCCTGAATGGAGATCTCACTGAATAGATATATATGCAGCAACCTCAAGGTTTTTCTACTAACCCTTCTCTTGTGTGCAGGTTGAGAAAGTCATTGTATGGGCTAAAGCAAACCCCCAGGGCTTGGTATGCCAAGATCGATAGCTTCTTGCTATCACTGAATTTTGTTCGGTGCAAATCAGATCCAAATGTCTATTTGAAGTTAGTTAATGGTTCATTAATAATCATTGTGTTATATGTTGATGACCTCCTCATTATAGGAAGCTCAAAGGCTGAGATTTCTTCCTTAAAGGGTGCTATGAACCAAGCCTTCTCCATGACAGATTTGGGGCTCTTAAGTCAATTTTTGGGGCTTGAGATTGCTCAAAACAAAGCTGGAATCAAGGTGCACCAGTCCAAATATGCCTCAGACTTGCTGAACAAATTCAGAATGAAGTATTGCAAAGCAATCAAAACTCCTTTCCTTTCAGGAGTGAAGCTGGAAGAAGCTGATTCTTGACCTATGGTAAACAATACACTGTATAGGCAATTGATTGGATGTTTGTTGTATCTGACACATACTAGACCTGATATTTGTTATGTAGTAAGTGTGGCTTCTATATTCATGGATCAGCCTGAAGAGATCTATTGGAAAGCATCCAAAAGGATCCTTAACTTTGTTCAGGGAACAAGGACACATGGGATCTTCTATAAAGCAAAATCTGATCTTGATTTGATTGGATTTACTGACAGTGATTGGGCAGGTGATAGCACAGACAGAAAGTCCACATCAGGATATGTGTTCATGCTTGCAAAAGGGCCAATCAGCTGGTCAAGGAAGAAATAGAGTGCCATTGCACTCTCATATACAGAAGCAGAGTACAGAGGAGTTGTTAATGCAGCAACTCAATGTTTATGGTTTCAAGGATTACTTGGAGAGTGTGGCTTCGAACCAAAGTAATCAACTACCATCTACTGTGATAACTAGAGTACCATTCAAATATGCAAATATCCAGTTCAGAAGCAGAGAACCAAACAAATTGAGATCCATATTCACTACATCAGAGAGCTTGTGCATGATGGCACCATTCACCTACTCTTTTGCTCATCTTCAGAACAAGTAGCTGATATATTCACCAAAGCATTTTGTGAGAAGACCTTCAGCAATCTCAAATCACTACTGGGGATTACTGATCATGCTATGAAGCATGAGTGAAGACAATATTTCCAAATTTTGTTTTACAGTCCATGTTTAAGGGAGGATTTTCCCATGTGGTTTTTTGCCTCTTTCCTTGGTTGTATGGACATGCGGTATGTAAAAGGGTGACTAAGCCTTGTTTCTAGGCCCTATAATTTTCTGATATATTACTCATAAGTCAGGATTAAGGGGGGGTTTTAGAATAATCAACCCATAGTTTACTACCTTAGACATTAATTTAATTATTTTTGTCTTATTTGCCTAGTTCATGTGTCCCACCTTGTGCAAGTTGTCATTTACCTATCCATGGTGATCAAACTTGCCTTATTTGACTCATGTAGTGCATGGGAAAGCTAAAGGAATCAATTCTGCTTTATTACTGGCCTCCTAGGCACCCTTCTGCTTTTTCTGCTTTATTGCCTGCTTTTTCAGTGTTTTAAGGCAAAAGGAAAAGCTAGACTAGGTGAGGTTGACTAGCTTTTTGTCATACACATCCTCCTCTCTTTTCTCCTTGGAAAAGAATGTATAAGCTTCCATTCCACCACTCTTTAGCTTGCCTAAGCCTTTTTGCTAATTCATGAGCTCCATGACAGATTTGGGATCATCTTTTTACACCTATGGGAGATTTAGTTATTTTTAGTAAGCCTACTTTATGCTAGATTTGATTTGCTCCTCATGCATTCGAATCCTTGATGTATTCTATTTATTCAGTAGCCTATGTTATTACAAGGTTGGCTATTGTACAATGATTTAATACAGTTTAGTGTTCAGCTCCAATTTTAGTCTCTTTTGTGAGTGATTTTGCATGATCAATTGTTAATTGTTGTGAGTAAAATTAATCTATCACTGGGTTCAATTTCCACAGTTAACCCTACTGCTGAAGGTATAATGGATTGGTGGTGTGACAGTTCTTGCATGACTGATTCAGATGAAGGCCAAGAGAATTGGCAGAATCGACTTTATGAGGTGCATGGACATCGATGTGCAAGAATTACCAAGTCTATCAGATGGGTTGGCTCACAGCAAAGAATATTACCTATTTTTGATGGCTTGACAGACCCAGAATATTTTATTGTACAATTCTCAGAGAAAGTGCCAGATTCACAGAAAATGGAGACTCTAGATTGAGTATTCAGAGCCACAGCTGCCAGATGGTGGAATGGTCATAAAAAGTATATTCATAGTTGGAGAGCTTGTCAAAAGTTTCTTCGCCTGAGATTCATGGATCAACCTTAGGAGGTACGAAGCAAATTTAATTGTAAGAATAGCCCTCAGGAACATTTGGACCAGTGTTATGAAGCATGGAAGCATGTACCTTGTGAAGAATGGGTACATAGGTTTGTACACACTCTGGAACCTGTAGCAAATAATTGGTATGCAGAGGTGGAGCTTCGTTATGGTACTGTAAGTTGGGTTAGCCTTGTTGATAGTTTTGTGCTCACATTCTCTATTAATGAGATTTTCCTTGCTTTGGAAGCAGTTGTTAGGGTGATCCATACTAAGGTGTTTGATGATAAAGAAATAGTTGAGCACCAACTTGATTGGAAGGAACAAGAAGCTAATGCAGTAGAATGTTATAACCTCGCCATTGATGAAGACGATGACCCTAGCAACATTAATATTCTTGAGTCAGAAGGACATTGCGAAGTACATGGACCAGTAGTTGAATCACCTGAAGTAACTCAACCCTTGAAGACAAGGAAAGTAAACATTGGATTAGAAGAAATCCCTAAGTACGCTACCATTGGAGATTATTGGGACGAAGAAATGGTGAGCAAAGTGACTGAACTCCTCCATGAGTATTAGGACCTGTTTCCGACGAAGTTCTCAGAAATGAAAGTTATCCTTGGTGATATAGGAGTGATAAAAATCCCTTTGAAAGCTGATGCCAAGCCTGTGAAGCAACGCCCTGATAGGATGAATCCTAAGTATAAAGAAAAAGTCAGGATGGAGCTAGATAATATGCTCGCTGCAGGAATCATTGAGCTTGTCGAAGAGTCTGAATGGGTCATCCCTATGGTGTTACAAGAAAAGAAGACCAAGGGAGAAATCAGAATTTGTATTGATCTAAGGAAGCTGAATGATGCCTATTTACATGATCCTTTCCCTACTCCCTTTATAGATGAAGTTTTAGACAATGTCAAAGGTCAAGAAGTGTATTCTTTCACTGATGGATTTTCAGGTTACCATCAGATCAGAATTGCTCCAAAGGATTGACAAAAAACAACCTTCGCTACAGAAATGGGATCTTTTCAGTATACTGTTATGCCCTTTGGATTGAAGAATGCACCTGCTATGTTTTCCAGAGTAGTCATATCTGCATTTAAGGAATTTATTCATAAGTTCCTGGAAGTTTACTTTGATGATTGGACTATCTTTGGTTTATTGAAATATCATATAGCCAGTTTAAGACTTATGCTGGACAAGTGTAGACAGCATCAGATTTCATTGAACCTGAAGAAGTGTATCTTTTGTGCACCTTTTGGAATTCTGCTAGGCCACATTGTATGCAAGCAAGGATTGATGGTGGATCCTACGAAGATAGCCATTATTGTGAACTTGCCACCTCCAAAGTCTGTTAAGAAACTTCGCACTATGCTTGGTCATACTGGATATTATAGGAAATTCATTAAAGGATATGCTCAGATTACAGCCCCTATGGAAAAGAAATTGAAGAAAGATATCAAGTTTGAATGGACACCTGAATGATAGGAAAGATTGGAAATTTTGAAAGAAAAGATGGTAATTGCCCCTATCTTAGTATTCCCTGACTGGAATAAGGAGTTTCATGTTCATGTTGATGTATCCTCCATTTATTTAGGTGTAGTATTGGCTCAGTCGGGTGAAGGTAATATTGATCACCCTATTTCTTTTGCAAGTAGAAAATTTTCCACAGTAGAAAAGAATTATACTACGACAAAACGAGAAGGTCTAGCTATGGTTTACGCCTTGCAGAAATTTCGACATTATTTGTTAGGATCTCATTTTAAGATGTTCACTGACCATTTTGCTTTGAAGTATTTGGTTAACAAGCCTATGTTAGGTGGAAGGATATGCATATGGCTGATTTTGTTTCAAGAGTATGACTTTGAGATCATAGTTAATCCAGGAAGACTTAACCTGGGGCCTGACCACTTGTTGAGGCTCGAGTCAGGAGAAGAACCCACTAGTTTGGACGAAGGTCTTCCTGATGCCCAGTTGTTTGACATCCAGATGGTTGATGACTATTTTCAGGATATTGTTCAGTACTTGTCTATAGGGTTTACACCCTCTGAGATGATAACACAACAGAAGAAGAAGCTGGTGGTTAGAGCAGCTGACTTTACCTTGATAGCAGGACAGCTATATAAGATGGGACCAGATGAAATACCGCACAGATGTGTCTTGGAGCATGAAAAGACATTGATTTTGGTTGAGACACATTCTGGAGCAGCAGGAGGTCATTATGCAGGAAAATATATGGCACAGAATATTCTGACAGCTGGATTGTGGTGGCCTATGATTCATAAGGATGCAAGAGAGTATTTCCACAGCTGCAACATCTATCAAAGGACAGGCAAACCATCCAAGAGGGATGAGATGCCTCTAGTTCCACAGGTAACTTTACAAGCATTTGACAAGTGGGCTATTGATTTTGTTGGACCAATCAATCCCACTGCAAAGAAATCTGGAGAAAGATACATTATTACAGCAACTGATTACCTTACTCGTTGGGTCGAAGCTCAACCAGTCAAGGACTGTAGCGCTACTACAGCTCCGAAGTTCATCTTTGATAATATCTTGTCAAGGTTTGGATGTCCTAGAATTCTCATGAGTGATCAAGGATCACATTTTTTGAATAAGACTATTGAAGCATTGACCAAAGAATTTCAAGTATATCATCAGAAGAGTACTGCCTACCATCCTCAAGAAAATGGAATTGTCGAAGCCTTTAACAAGATACTTCAGCACACTCTCACAAAGGTTTGCAATGTTAACATAAATGATTGGGATCTTAGAATTCCAGCAGTATTATGGACTTATAGAACCACTTGCAAAAAGTTGACAGGCCATACACCTTTTAGGCTGGTATATGGATAAGAAGCAGTTATGCACATGGATTACATTGCTCCTAGCCTCAGAATATCTGCCTTCACAGAGATGGATAATCCAGCCATGTTAAATGAAAGACTCGCGAAGATATTGGAACTAGAAGAAGATAGATTCATTGCGGGTTTCCAGTAGCAAGTGCAAAAAGCTAGAGAAAAAGCATGGCATGATAGACACATTAAGAAGAAGCATTTTCAAAATGGTGATCTTGTGCTCTTGTACGATAGTAAATTCATGAAGTTCCTAGGTAAGTTCAAGACACATTGGAAAGGACCATACATAGTTTAGAAAGTTACCAATGGTGGTGTAGTTCAGTTAGCTAAATTGAATGGAGAAATTTTTCCCTCCATGGTGAATGGAAGTAGATTAAATAAGTACAGGGACAAGCCTGTACCCCCTGATAAGAAGTAATAGCAAGAAGAAGAATCTAAGTACCAAGAATAGTTGAAATTGGGTACTAGACTATAATAAATCTGTTCTCAGAGAGCTTCAACAGATTGTTGAAAAATTTATGAAGTGTCGAAGGTCGGGGAAGAAAATTCTGTCGTGGGTCAAAGTTCGAAGTTCTGTTGAGGCTTGTGTCAGGATGGGTCGAAGGTCTATATTGTGTCGAAGGTCCTTATTGTGGAAAAGATAAAGTTAGTGGTTGTGCTAAAGACAAAAGTTGTGTCGAAGCTTAAAACGCGATCGTTGGAAAAAATTAGATTTGGTGGAGCCGGTACGTTAACTGTATTAACTTCCTATAATGATGATATTTTGTGAAATCTAGCACCGTTTGGACAAGATCTACAGCGACTCTATCAGATTTGGTGTCTTTAATGCACAATTATGGCATATTTGGTCATTGGATTCTATAAGAAGACACCCTAGCCTATGAATTTTGCATTACGCATTTTCTTGATTTGAGTCCATGTCAGCTGATCACGAAAGTCCATGAATTGTTGAGAGAATTCAGACAGAGGGGTCTGCAGAATGTTATAAGTGATCCACCTGCATCTGCACCTCACGAAGAAACTCCCCCAGTGCCAGATCAACTGATGCAGATACGATCAACCAGAAAGAAATTTAAGGCAGAAGTTCTCTCTAAGAGGAACGAATAAAGACACAAGCCATCAGGAAAGACACTGGAGGATCCCAAGATGAATCCTGCTGGTTCCACAGAGCTCCCACCTGAGGGTTTTTAAGACTTCAGTGAGGATGAGAACATTGCACTGCAGCATCCACCATATCTTCCACCTATTAGACCAGGAGTTCAGCCACCTTGGCGGACAACCAAGTTCACGTTATGCACCCCTTCGCTGCCACAGGGTGTGCAGTTGGTCAGAACGATTATAGGAAAAATAGACCGACTCAAGTATGCAGACCATGATACAAATGATCATGGGAAATACTTGCACTCTGTCCATTATCCGGAGGCCGGTACAACACTACTGGAAGTGAAATAGTGGACTGATGGCTTGGAGCAAGCTGGCTTATTGAAGATGCTAAATGTCCCCCACTTCGGTTGAAGCACGCAGGTTACCGTGGTGGTCAAGCAGCTATTGGGTTGGTGCATGATCGGAACCTATGGATAGGAAGCTAGAAAATAACTATTGATGGAGAACTGATTCATAGGATTACAGGCTTGCCGAAGGAAGGGCCTGATCCTGGGAATGATTTTGTCGGAAAACACGAGGATATGAAGTTGGCACAGCACATGAAGGACTGCTTCGGCCTGATGAAAGTAAAGCGAGGGTATCAAACCTTGACAATTCGGCACCAAAACATTCACTTCGTCGCAGAGCTCCTAGCATGCAAATTAATGCGGAAGTGCAGACTGAATGAAGTACCTGCCTCGATTGTCAGTATTGCTACGAACTGTGCCAAAGGCTACAGTTACAAATGGGCAGAGTACATTACTAGGGAATTCCTTGAAGATGTCCGCGATGCGTAGGAGAAAGGTAGACCCTTTCATTACTCATGGTTGTTAGTGCTTATTGCATTGGTAGGATGGAGAGAGCCTACCGAGGCATAATTTGTTGATGTGCCTCCGAAGATGCCTGGTGCAACAAGGTATGCATCTCTTTAGGTCTCACAGGATAAGGCCTTGTAGCAAATGATGAACTATGTGTTTTCCTTTTATGCAATGAACATCTCATATGAGATCCTAAAAATGCCGTGGCTTAGTAATGAAATATTCTCTCAGTATGCTGGAGTGGCCAACTTCAAGGATGACATGCACAATGTTTTCATCCAAACCCGTGCAGATAACAAGCATACATGCTAGAATTTTCCATACGTGGTGAAACAGGAAGACATCGTCACAGTAGTCCAGCAGTGGACGACTGAATGGATGAAGGATGCAAGAACAAGGCCCAACATACCAGTCCCCCAAGTGATAGATGTGGGTGCAGGTCCTAGTCAGGCACCGCAGAGTGACCCACTAGAAGAGAGTGAAGAACAAGATGAGTTGTAGCAGAGCATAGATTACCATGGTGGTGATGATGGAGTTAATGAATAAGAAGAAGAATCAGTCAAGAAAATTTCCGACCTTAATTTCCCAGACAAGCGTAAGTCTCCAGAAGTGGAGGAAGTTACGAAGCCTTCACCTAGAAAAAAAGCTAAGGCATCGAAGGGCAAGAATATAATCGAAGAGTCCACTTTGATGATTGAAGAGCTTGATCAGGCTCTGACAAATTCCATGGAAGTATTATCCAGCAAATGGTCAGAGTTTGCAGCTACACAGCTTGATGTGCTCGCTGGCGTAGCACAGCGAATTACAAAACTGAAGGAGTTAGCGGAAAGAACAGCAAAAGGCACTACAACAAGTAGTGCCCCAGTAGGCACATAGCCAGATACGAGGCAATGGCCAGCCAGAAACAACAAAGGGCAAGTACCAAGTGCAGCCCTTATAATAACTGATGCAGCATCTCGATCACAGATGAGTATGACAGTTGAGATAGACTACGCCAAGTTGTTGTTATAGTGGATTTCACCACTCTAGGTGAATCACACTTTGTATGGCTTTCCCCTGTCCCGCTGCAGACTCCTTAGACCCTATGGACCACTTTTTTTCCTTTGATGTTTCCTTAATCATCCCTAAAAACACATGAAAAATGCTATACGTGAATTTTAAACCTATAAGCACGTACATACGCGGGTTTGGACACTAAAACCGTGTACATCAGGATGTGTGCATAATCAAAAAACTTTTTGAGTTTTCCTTAACATTCATCCGACTCATTTGACTCCTGGCCTTCCATATGCCTTGAGATCGCTCGGATTCGACCTTCCATTACCCCTTTGAAAAGATTTATAAGGAACCCCTTGGTACATTGAAGGCATAAGAGATAATCGAGAGAAACGAAACTATAGTCCATTGTTGCCAAAACTTATGATTGAGTCTGCATCCCTTTGTCCCTTAGAGCACTTTTGTGTTCTTCCCAAGCTTTGATTTTTCTTGTGAGCTTGCTATCGAGAGATGGAGGATTGAAGTGGTGGAGGCCTAAGTGGGGGATTCAGTTTCTCTAGTTTGTAGACGTGCCATCAGAGGTTGTATCTTGTAATCTCTGATTTAGATTAATAGAAATATATTTTCCTATCCAATAATGTGTGATTGAATGAATATGTTCTCCATTGGATTATGTCAAATGCTTATACATTATTGATTATATATGCTAGAATAGATCTAACACCATGATATATAGAATTCTTGTATTGTTTACTTGTTGTTGAGGAAGCAACAGATCAATTCAAGCTGAAGATTGGAAAGCTCAATGGGGATCTACTTCAACCGTTTGGAATAAGGTACGAGGTCTGACCATTTAGTGTTAGACATTTAATTTCTACTGCATATTGGAAAGGATTAATTTCTGGAGTCAAGTTGTCTGTTGTGGTACCCCAAGCCATAGGAATTTCTCTCCGTAACGGAATTGGTGACTCCGCTAGGGATGTTCCTTGTTTTTCTTTGGGGTTGGGGACACAATGGGATTGATATTATTGACTTTCTCTTGGTTTCTCCATGTTTCTGTGTCACATTTTATAGTATGTTTGTCCATTAACACTCCCCTTTATTGGTTTGGCCTTGACCTGTGTTTTACCACTGCCTTCTCTGTATACGTGGGTTTTTGGCTTAAAGTCACGTACATATGTGGATTTTTGGCCAAAAGTCATGTACATACATAGCTGTTCTTTATACAGTCGTGTACATCCTCCCTTTTGGTCAGTTTGATGTTGTGGGAAGTTGTTGGTTGGGTTGTGAGTGTGGTTGGGTCTTCCTTGGATCTGATGTTGTCTGTTGGATTCTTCTTTTGTGACCAGAGACCGCTTTTTCATTGATTTTTCTTTGAAAGTAGTTTTAGTCATTTATCCTTTTTGTTTTGCCATTATTGCATTACTCTTTTTTGTTTCGGTGTCTTACTATGCTTGTCTTTTATACTTGCTGCAGAGACTGAGAGTTTTAGATGAATTTTATTTCATTTTTCATTCTTTTATATTGAAAAATACAAAGTAGTTGCACTCTTAGTTGCATCTTAGATATGGATTTGAGGAGGTACTTGCATTGGATTGCTTGGATGAGAGTTGTTTTTAGGCTTTCATATAGGAAGGATTGCATTGGAATTCGGAAAGGAATATATATTTATGCATCTCATGTAGTGCCACACCCTATTTTTCATTTGACAAAGATTGCACTTAGCATTGTTTTTTATGGTGTGCATATTTACTTCACTGCTGAGTCATAACTTCACTAGTTGCACGGCCATTTCCCTTTGAGTAATTACAGCGAATTAAAATCAATGCTAAATTAAAATGAATTACACTCTTTTCTTTTCTAGGGTGCACCAATAAGCTTAAGTTTTAGGATCTTGGAATAGTTCATTGTAAGTTAATTCTCTAAGATCACTAAACAACAACATCTAGGTGTCTGTCCAGGTGAGTGTGTGAAATCCTTGGTATAACCAGTGTTTCTCAGGATCCTCCTCTCAAAAGGGAGTTAAGCATGAGGCAGTGTGAGTGGTTATTTATTGGGATGACCCCTAGTCATAATTGAGTAGCACCGGAGATATTTCCAGGATTGTATTCGTATGTTGGGGCTCTTTCGAGAGTTTCGGGCTTTTCTACCCTACCCATATGGTCAATCCTGCCTGCGACTGTCCGCCTGAGCATTGATTATATTGAGGTGACCTTAGTTTCCTTACCTAGGTTATCGAGGGGGTACTTTGTAGGGGTTATTCTATAGGTGTCCTGACCAGGTAGAGGTCGGACAGCACAGTCGTTTTATGCGTTGAAGCTTAGGGCCACTATAATTGGTTATGTACCTCCGCTTGTAGTGTATGGGAGTTTCGAGCCTCTCCTAGGTGAGACATACCTGCTGCATTCGGGAGCTCACATATCCTCCCCTTGGTTTTCTTGTATTTTGGATGTAGATTTTCTTAGGAGTGTGCTCTTTATGCGCTAGTTGGCCTTTGGGATCATGGTTACTTGAGTATATTTATGCTCTCTTGAGTTCAGGTCCTTTTATTTTCAGCATGCCTAGTATCCTATCACCCGTCTTGGTCATAGTACGGACCCTAGTGTAAGACTTGGGGGCATCACAGCCCCTTACCTTGCTCATAGATTTGGGAATGGTCATCTTCCATCCTCTACTCCATTTGTGGAGGATTTTTTCCCTTTGCTCAGTCTTTCCACCAGTGGTCACCCTCATGGGGGTGGTAGTGGATGTGTGAAAGTTGGGTCTACACCTTACTTTCTTTTTTATGTCCCATCATTCACCGCATTGTTTCCTTTGGGTGCTGTTGTCATGATCATTCCTCCCTATATCCTATAGTTTGGATTCTTTATTGACTATTTTGGGTTTTTTGCACTTATAAGGTTGTCATGTAGGATCCAGTTTTTGTACGCTCTCTCCAAGGTTTCAACCCGTTCATTCCTATCACAGGTATTATGTCTGAACTAGCATATAGGTCAGGATGCCACATCCACTTGCACTCATGCATTGCCTTATGACCATTCCATCTTAACCTTAGGTACGAACCCATTCCATGGTATCACAGAACCTTCATGGCGCTGTTAGAAGTGGTACTATGTGAATGGTAGAGCTTTCCTATACATGGGTGTCCTATTTAGCTCCCTTTTGCATTTGGTACCCATGTTGTGAGTCCTCTCTTAGGTATGGGAGTCCCTTTTAGTCCCACCATGTCCTTGAGCAAGAGCTTCATACTCCTCTTGAACTTTATGCTGGCCATTTCCCTAGGACTCCCTCATGTCAAGTTGTGAATGCATTATCATGAGCTTTGCCTACCTTATTGAGCTTTATGCTGGCTCCCCTAACATTGTGTTTCAGCCATATAGCCTGAGCTTGTCTCATGTCTAGCCATGCAGAGCCATTTTTTATATCCTTCTTAGCTTGATTCCCTTTTTATCGAGAGGAGATTTTCCCCCGAGTGTCGATATCCTACACATGTATCCTTGCATTGAGCATAGGTATGTTCCACTGCTTGGAACTAGTTTGTTTGCCCTTATGACACTTGTCTCCTCCTAGTTTGTAACTATAAAGCTAGTTTATTATTTTTTCAAGATTTTCAAATAACTAAAAAAGTCCAAAAAGAAAATAAATAAAACAAAAAGCTGGACAAGGAAATATTTTATCTTTGGTAGCTATTGAGTCGTGTCGCCTTCGAACAGAGCACTATTTATCACATCCATTGGTTGGGTTATAGTTTGACTTTAGGAGCTGTACTCATTTATCTGAGTTTATCTCCACCGACTGGTTAAGCTTCCATTCCCTATGGAGCCTCTGTTGATGCCTCCTGTATCACAGATATGTCCCAATTTGTATATTGAGTCTATGCTACCTTCATTTAGTCACCATACGCCGTTATGCTCTTGGTCAAAGGAAGTTGAAACCTGAGTCGGCCATTCCTCAGTTATCTTGACTTTGCATGTCAGCCATTCCTGGTACAGTTACTGGTTCATTCACTTTATGATCGAGTCCTTCCACATTATACAGCTTTGCTGAGTACCTCATGTTGGATGATGGGGGATGCCTTAATGCCCTCCTTCCAGCGGATTTCATCCCATCGACTTTAGATCATTTATTCTGGGATTGGAATCTAGAGTCCTCTTGAGTGCCTTGAGACTTGCAGTCATCAGTGGCAGGTTCTCTTGCCATTGACGGTTCTTGGGAATACATCAATGTCCCCTGATCGATGGATCCTCTCAAGTGTTTGACCTCAACACATTTATTCACACTTGTTATTTTTCACTCTAGTACCTTGATTCCCATTTTCATTATTGGTGGGTGATCTCGCGTCTGTTAACAGTATACATTAATGACCAGTAATCAAACTATGGACTACTATGTTCAACCTCGACACCTCTATTCGCATAGTAGGACATGTACTCGTAGCGGTTTGTGTAGAAGACTTTCCAGATTGGTGGCATATCTTATATGCTACCTCCTTGATCGTGCCAGTGTTCATGAGATTTCAGCTCTCGTAACTTGATTTCAGTATATGTCAGATATTTCTAGCCACTATGGAGATCTTGATCTGTTATGTCTTCAGCCATTATGGAGATCATGGTCCTATGTATATCTTCATCATGGATATTCTGATCTATGTATATTGTACGTGGCTATTACCACATATGTGATATCATGTATCGTGCCTATTCATGGCCAATGTACTCATATGTATCGGGGAATGCTATATGTATTTGCAGTTATATGCAGAGTTGTATTATTGTACTATGTTGATTGGTTGGCTGGTCTTCCATTTGGGATCCTTCATCACTCAACTTCTAGGATGGGATTATAATGTATTTTGGCCATTGCATGACCCCTATGACCTCATACATTAGGCGGCATCTATTATAGCGGATTTCGCCACTCTAGGTGAATCACAATTTGTATGCCCTTCCCCTATCCTGCTGCAGACTCCTTAGACCCTATGGACCACTTTTTGTCCTTTGATGTTTCCTTGATCATCCCTAAAAACACATGAAAAATTCTATATGTGAATTTTAAACCTATAAGCGCGTACATACACGGGTTTGACCACTAAAACTGCATACATCGAGATGTGTGCATAAATAAATCCTTTTGGAGTTTTCCTTGACATGGATCCGACTCATTTGACTCCTGGCCTTCCATATGCCTTAAGATTGCTCGGATTCGACCTTTCATTACCCCTTTGAAAAGCTATATAAGGAACCCCTTGGTACATTGAAGGCATAAGAGAGAATTGAGAGCAACGAAACTATAGTCCATTGTTGGCGGAACTTATGCTTGAGTCTGCATCCCTTTGTCCCTTGGAGCACTTTTGTGTTCTTCCCAAGCTTGCCTTTTGCTTGTGAGCTTGCTATCGAGAGATGGAGGATTGAAGTGGTGGAGGTCCAAGTGGGGGATTCGTTCGCAAACGTACCGTCAGAGGTTGTATCTTGTAATCTCTAATTTATATTAATAGAAATATATTTTCCTGTCCAATAATGTGTGTTTGAATGAATATGTTCTCCATTGGATTATGTCAAATGCTTATACATTATTTATTATATATGCTAGAATAGATCTAGCACCATGATATACAGAATGATTGTATTGTTTACTTGTTGTTGAGGAAGTAACAGATCAATTCAAGCTGAAGATTGGAAAGCTCAATGGGGATCTACTTCAACCATCCGGAATAAGGTATGAGGTCTGATCCTTTAGTGTTAGACATTTAATTTCTACTGCATATTGGAAAGGATTGATTTCTGGAGTCAAGCTGGATGTTGTGGTATCCCAAGCCATAGGAATTTATCTCCATAACAGTTGTCTATGTCAGAGCTACATCTTTGTCAATTGGCAATCATGAACGAGAACCAATAATGTGACAGCTACTCACACATGCAGTTGGAAAAGGCCATGAAGCAGAGTAAGAGCCTTGTAGCGCAGTTGGAAGAAGTTGAACAGAAAAAGAGGGAAGAAAAAACCAAGCGGGCTAGACTAGCGCGAGTGTTGGATGAGGCGTGTCAAAGTCTCCCTGACTTCGACATACAGGATGAAGAAGAACCAGAGCAAAGAATAGTCAAGATGAAAGACTATGCACAATAGTATCGAAGCCAGATAGAGAAGCTGAAAGCAAAACATGAGGCTCATATTGTGTAGCTTTAACTTCGCATCATTCCTGAGAATCCACCGGAGGTCAGGGAATAGTGTCGCAGAGATATTCAGGCCTCAGCAACGAAGATCTCAGATCTTGTGAGTAGTGCATCAAAGCTGTTGGACGAAAGTGTCGAGGCCTAGGAAAACTTCCAGGACAACCCAGAAGTAGAAAAGTTGTAAGAAACTATCAAGCAGTGATAGGCAGAGCTAGACGCAGTCAAAGTGGAAATTAAGACATTGCCTCCTATGCAGAATATGCTTAAGGTGAAGCATAGCAATGATCTCCAGCAAGAAATTGATTCCTGCAGAAGGAAAGAAACACTGTTGGTGAACTATATGTAGCCCCTTATTAATGAGGCCTTGGAGTTGAGCATTGCTACAGAAAACCAGCTCAAATTCCTAAAATAGTATGATGTGTTTGCACAAGAAAAGGCCAATGAAGCATCTGCAACAACATTGCAGGAGATAGTAGAGAAGGAGCAAGCAGCCGAAGATATCATGTGTAGCCTCAACAAGCAATTTACTATCTTTGCCAAAAAGATTCTTTTGCCTGAAAAGTAGCAGAGTGTCCCGGGACGGGACACTGGGGAGTCTTTAGGGGCCTGTTGGGGCTCGGACCTTGAAGGTCCTTAATTTTGGCAACTTCACAGTTTTTGGTGCGAACCTTGTAAGCAGAGTTGCGGTCCAAAATAGTCTTAGGGGTTTTGGGGTTGGGTCGAAGCCCTTCTTTTTGTAAATAACCCAGGGTTTAAGCCCATGGTATTGTAATAGTGCACCTATATAAATAAGCACTTATGTAAAGGAGAAAATGGTTTTTTCAAAGATTTTTGTGCATAATGATAATTTGATGCGAAGAAGCTAAGGTCTATTTTTGGGTTTATGGTTAAGTCCCAGCTGAGTGCATGGACGACCTCTGCAGCTGAGTGTGTAGAGGGTTTTGGAAGAAAGGTTCTACAACTAAGTGCACAGTTTTGGGTTGTTGAGAAGATCTGCAGCTGAGTGCGCAGATCAGAACTGTTGTTTTGTAAAGTGTTGAATATAACGCAGTTCTGTGGATGTAGCCCCTACACTGGGGGTGAACCACGTATATCTTGTGTTGTGGTGGTTCTTGTTATTTTGTTCCTGTTATGTTTTATGCATTTGATAAGTAGATGAATGATAAAGTAAGATAAACTGCTAAGTACTAACTTCGCTGTGAATTCCGAGTTAAGGGTTAAGCAAGAAACTGTCTTTTTATCTAAATTGCGAAGCTACTTAAGTGAATGTCGAAGCTCTGTATTGCATAATTATTATTTGTTAAGACTAAAAGTACAGTAATATCCCTCTTTTTCCTGTAGAAACCTAATTCTGCAGCACCCCATAGCTATTTCGGGTGAGACTGCAACTTGTTCACAGGTTGTTGCCGAAAGGGCCAACACTGTGGCTCTATTTGTTGGTGCGAAGATAAAAGTATAAGAACCCGGGTCTACCCTGAACCAAAAAAAATTAGGAATCCCTATTTTTCGCAGCTGCACATTGTCTTCTTCTCAGGTTAGCTCTGATACAATATTAGATTTTATCATTTAAGCTAGCATTAACTTAGGATCATAACTAAGAGAATAACAAGCACATCAATCAAACACATAAGACAATGAACACAAAGATTTTCCTTGGGGAAACCATAAAAGAGAAAACCCCACAACTTCCTCAGAGATAGAATCAACACCAAATAGAAAAGCCCTAAAACAGTAAGATGATATCCCGACAGTAGTAGCCTTTTTCTTTCTAGCCCTGACAACTTCTTCTTCCTCAGCTATGCACCGCAACTGAGTGTGAGTGAGTGTGTGATAAATAGATACACTCACTCTTTATTTATACTAATTCTTGACTTGACAATGCCTCACTAGGGCCGACTTCTCTAGGAGAGTCTAATAACCCTAGTGCCCCAGAACTGCTGGGACTTTAACCCTTAAACAATAGGAGGGTTACCCACAATGACTTGACATGGCCTGTTTACATTATAGAACCTCCCAATAGGAACATCGTGGCATGACATGACTCAAATACATTATAGACACTTCTCGGAATAAACATCGGGGTACAAGACATAAGATATACAAGTGAATACATTCTGAAGTTACAAATACATCAACACTTTTATTAAACCATTCATTAAATCATTTAACAAACCATTCAATCATTCAACAGCTTAAAAAAATTCATTAAACCATTCATTTAGTTAATATCCAATAAAAACATTGAGAAAAGCATTCATTAAAGCATTCATTTAACCATTCATTCATGAAATAGATGAAAAAACCATGTAGATTTTTTTATTATAAATAAGAATTACTCAAAATTTATTTAGTCACATCCTTTTTACTTTTCTTCTCTTTACATATTTAGGCAGAAGCTCATCTTCCAAAATCTTCTCATCAGTCTCCCTACTAGACTTATCGCAAGGTTGAACTTGCGCCGAGGGGCTATGAATTTCTGCAATAATGTCAAGATGTTTCATTAATTTATTTGTATTTTTATAAATACAATTAATTAATTTTAAAAAAATTACAAAGATGTTTTTTAACCTGGCATGGGCACATCAACATGTTCAGTGTTATCTGCATCTACATGCTCTGCAGTTGAATTGTGGAGAATTAGAATTAATGTTCATCATCTGTAATTATCTATACAAAATAGTAGAATATTAATAAATTCATTACTAGGAATCGAAGCATGATATTTGTATGGTTGGTGCACACCCTCGACATTAACGGGATAATTACTTTCATGCTCAGAAAGGAATAAATAATTTATGTTCATTTTTTATAACAAATAAATTGCATGAGAATTAATAAATTTTCATTAAACTATATAGGTTTTGTATACCTTCACATGAGATGGATCCACATAAGATCGTGTAGTATTCCCAGACAAGTTTCTTCGACGTTCAACAATGGTGTCAAAGCCGTGTTTGAAGCCAAGCTTCATTTCTTCCTCAGTGGGAAATTCTTTGAACCAATCATCTTGTATATTTGTAGGATGCCCTTAATTTTACATTTTTTTGAAGAATAAAATGAAAATAATTTTCTATATATTATTTGGATGTAGTATCGGATTTTCGATACTTACAATTCGGGGCACCAAATTCGAATAACCATTAGGCCCAAGCTTGTCTTGACCAATTGTTTTCATTCTTGCCTCGGTGGCCTTTGATGTGTCTGACAACCTAATTAAGTGTTCAATTACGTTGGTCAATGTTTCGATTTCGATATAAAAATTAACAATAATAATGATTACCATTACATTTTGGAATGTATTGCATACATCCCTGTTCCTAGTGGTACCTTTCTTGTTTTTCTCGAACGCTTCTCTTTTCCATCTTCCATTACGGATTTCCACTCCCTTGATGGAATCATTAGAGGGATCTCATACCTAGGGTTATTTTCTAGGTGAACCCTATTTTGTCTTGGACAATCTTCAAATGTTTTCCATCCTTTTGTAGGACCTTCGATGTATCAAATGTATCTTTTCTGAACAGGCCAACCAACCGATTAGTCATCTCATCCTTTAAATATTTTTCCCATTTGTCCCACCTTGTGTAGATGGTGGGCTTGAAGACATCCAAGGAAAAATCATTTATATTTTTATAAAATACATCATTTCCTACAAAAAAATCATGCCATCATTAGTCAACATTAAAAAAAATTATCGATATATTAGAAACAAATTATAAAAACTAAAGTAAACAATCTATAATCACCTAGAATCTTCTATATATTTTCTAGAATGTGTTCATCATTCACCAAAAATGTTGTCACTATTGAGCCAGTTCCAGTGACATGATAAGATTGTTGCTAGGAATTTTTCACTTCCTATGGACAGGAGTTGTTCCTCTAGTCTGAATGGATCAGAACTAGAACAAATAGTACACAATAGAATTGGAAGACATTCCCTAGAATGGGTGGAGATATGGAATTAGTATCTTTGATGTAATAGTATAGTTGTTTCCTATAATGATGGTTCTTAATGGACGTACCTATGATAATCACATGAAAACACCAAACAACATAAAAAAACACCAGAATATGATCCACTATCCTATGTCAGTGACTAAGGAATTTGACAATAAAATAGACGATAATAACATAATATAATTTATGGGAAAGGAACCAATTTTGCATTAAATAATAAAGAAAATTTTTACAACCTATGCCTTAGTGTCAATTTGCTCCTTCACAAAGCCAATATCTCATCCTCAATAGCTCCAACTTGCTCCCTCAAACTCACTCTATTGATTTAGGCTAGAATGTCAAAGCAACAACATAGCATTACTCTCTCCTCAACCATGGAGTATGAGCCTGCTTTTATATGCTTGGGATGGATAGAGATGGATGATAAATTGGTGGGTAAGGTGGATAAGAGATCCCCAAAGGATTGATATCGAGCCCAACTGGACCTAGTGAGTAAGGATAAGGGTGCCACGAAGCCTTCTTTCAAGAATATTTGTGAGAACCTCTCTTTTTTCACTTTTTACAACGGGAACCACTTCTTTCTCACTAAGAAAAAGTGGTGACAGGGAAGAACCATGCCTTGAACAAAGGGAAATGGTTGTGCCACCGGTTATTGCTAATACATTATAGGCAACGCTAAATATGGTACCTCCCTTTGACTAAAGGGTATAAGTGTTGCTACATTTTCATATAGAGATTTGATGTCTAGACCAATATTTTCACTTCACAATTTGGGATTCAGGGAAAATACTGAATTTTGGGACCTCACGACATGCTGATGAGAATATTTAGGTGTAACTGAATGCCCCCCAAAGCATGAGGCTAGAGGTATATGATAGGAGAGAGCTTAGATAGATCAATTTATCAATTTAAGGTAAGAATCAGCTTGATCGGAGATCACCATCAATCAGGTATCTGCAATACATCAATACTTTTGACTCATGAGAAAATATGTCTTCATCATGGCTGCAGACAAAATCAAGGAAGATCCATGAGAGATATTAACAATCATGGCTACTGGAATACAACGTAGATCCATGTGATAGATTACTCAAAATTGGAAATAGCTACCAGATATACAATGTAGATATATGTCATACAGACACAAATTTGAGCATAGCCATGACCATACAAATGTGGATCCATGCTGGTACTTCATACAATATACTCCATCGCAACCTGGGGAGAAATCTATGAGTGCTTTTCAACAGATACCCAGGGTCTTCATCTCATCTTCCATAAAGTGTGATTCTATCCATGTGATTACAATGATTTGAAGTCGAACATGGTATAAACCACTTGATTACTGACCAATGATGTGAATCGTTAACAAGTGTGAGGGAGATCACCATTAATGTCAATGACTCCCAAGGTAACCTAGTACAATCTAATAAGTGTGGATAGATGATTTGATGTCAAACACTTTGTCAAATATTTTGATCAAAGGTCAATGGTGTGAACCTATGTCGAGAGCGAGAGAATCTATCATTAAGCTATACACACCTCAAGGTACTAAACTTGTTTCTAAGACTAATTCCTGGATGATGAGTTGATATTGACAGGAATAGTCTCATTGAAGGAGGGACATAATGAGTCCCACATCGACGACATGATTGGAACAAAGTTCTGGAATGTTGTATATAATGTAACCATCATACTGACTCAAAAGTACTGACACAAAGGATGTTTTAACTACAGATATAAACTTCTAAATTCCCTTTGAACATCGAGTGGCACAACAATAGAATTGGCAACATTGAATCAATGAGGCAGAAAAAAATACGACAATGGACAATGCGTTCTTTGAAAGACTCAAAAGAGTGACATTACTCATGAAAGTGGATCAACTCAAAGGAAAGTTGAATAACCAATTGAATAAATGAAATGCAAACACGTGCCATGTTCAAAGGTGACAAAAAACTACCATTTTATTTGCAAAATGAATTGATTCCCTTCCCTTAATTTCCCCATCATGATTGATGAGTTCCTCTTTTCATTTTTACAAGTTCAAAAGGGGTAATAAACACTCATTGTAGCTCATCTGAAGACAAGTCTATTCTCATACATTTTATAAGCCTAAGAAAGGAGGGGTTCATTCCCAAAAATGGGTCTCTTATTGTTTAGTTTAACAAGACCAATGAAAGTTAACTTAGTATCGTTCATGTTTAGAGAGTATAAACAAAGATGGAAGAAGACTCCAAAGGGTCCTTTTTCATATGATTTAGTCTCTAGGGCCTAAAAAGTATAAAATAATTCCCAAGATAACTCTTCCAGTCATGATTGGCTGGACCATTCCTTTATCGTAATTAGTCTGTCTGAACCGAAAAAGAGATAAACTACCATAAAAAAGATGGCTCTTCAAATACTTTAAATAGTGTGAAGAAGACAAGTGTGTTGTACAATATTTTCGTATTTAGGGAGCCCAAAAAGAGTTTAAAGGAGACTCCATTAGGTCTCTTTTCCTGATGAAAGGTTTTACGAGCCTGAAAAGAATCAAAAAAAGACTCGAAACTTTGATACTGGGTTTTGGGAGTGGGATCAAAGTTTCAAAATGAAGGCTCAAGGAACTTTTCCATTTTTAAAAATTACAAAAAATTCAAAAGCAAATTTCCCCATAGACACTACTGCTTATTTCTGCCCCTGCAAGACTTAAAAATGATCATTAGTTTCTAAAAATATTCGAAGAAATGACTTTTATGAACTATATTAAAGGTTATTTTTATAAAAAATGATTTCAAACATTACAAACCCTAAAAACATGTTATAAAAGCTAAGTAAATAGTAAAAAACAATTCATTTACTATTTACCAAAACTTGGAGAGCATTTTGGGAGATTTGGAGCGAAAATTTCAGCCGAAGATTACGAGAGTACCAACCGTTCGTTTTTCGCATCGTCAGATCCAGGTAAAAGATAAAACCTTCCTCTTTATTTTCATGGTTTCAATTTTTATTTAGGTTGGGATTTATAGCCTCATGAGAAAACCTAAAACATGCTTTGCAGGAACCCCATCTGGCCTTTATGGGAACCACGATGCCTGATAAGAACCACAGAGTTTCAGTTTTGCTCAGGCGGTGGCACCGCTTTGTTCGAAAGGGACAGGTGTGCTGCCATCCGTGGGGTCCAAAAAACACATAGGATGGCCAAAATAAAATATTGCAAGCATTTTTTATGGTTGGATATGCCTCTAAATGGATCTTTAATGGTTTTTCACAACTTCATTTAGTAAAAAATGGCTATTTGGAATGAAAGACAACATGATGAGGATAATTCCCACGCCGTAAGAAATGTGGGTTATGTAGCTGCCTTGAGAGGTTGTTTCCTCTTAAATTTATTTAGTACTCCTAGTATGGTTTCACGTGCATGGTTACTAGAATACATCCTACGGATGTGGAATCCAAAACAACAACATTTCAAGGTAGGACATCATGTTTGGAGTGTGGAGGTGGAAGACATATATTTTATGACAGGTCTATCTAGACGAGGAGCTCCTATTTCTTTTACTGGTTCATGAGGTAGGGACGTGACTACATAAGAATTTATTGATCGTCATTGTCTTCCTGGAACAAAAATTCCAGGTAAGAATATTCCCATCAAGGCTGTGATGGATGTGCCACTTCGAACTATTTTGTTTACTATGTAGAGGCTGGATGGAATCCAAGGGCCTCACTAGGAATCCAGGGCACATATGTTGTATGCCTTGGAAGCTATCGTACCTACTATGTTTAACTAGGAAGAATAAATTCTTCCTGTTTTCAAGGATTAGGTTAAAAAGTGTCGAAAAGGTGAATGTCAACCCAAAAAATCCCTCACTCAGCTCTACATGGCCTACACCACCCAAGGACACCCATGCAAAACCTTCATATCATCCCATTAGACCCCCACACCCTAAAAAAGGCTTAAAAATGAGTAAAAGGGCTTTAAAACCACCAAAAAAGAGCCTAAATAACTCTCATATGGGCTAAAGCCTCCAAAAAGGGGCTAAAAACCCTCAAAGGATCCTAAATAACTCTCCTAGGGGTTAAAACCTCTAAAAAGGGATAAAACCCCTCAAAGGAGCCTAAAACCCTAAAAGGAGCTAAAGTTAGGGAAGAAGGGGCTAAAATCCCAAAAAATGGGCTAAAATCTTGACCAAGGGATTAAATCCCTAAAAATCCCCCAAAAAGCTATAAAAGGAGGGGTGGGGGTCACTCTCAAACAACTCTTCCCTTTGCATACTATTATGCTACCTGTGGATGCCTTGAGACCCTTTGACTCTCAAGCCACCCACATCCCTCTCTCTTCCACTCATCTTCCCCATTGAGCCATAGCTCCTCCATTGCCAAGTGAGATAGAGAGGTGCTTCCTCCAGCCAGGGCATGGTGGCCCATTGCACTAAAGAAGAGGTCTACTTGTGTGTTTTGTTTCATTTCCTTGCTTTTCTTTAACCCATAGCTTGTTTGCAGGTTTTCATATTCTTCTTGTAGGTTTATTTCTAAAATATTTTTGCAGGTTTATTGCCTCTAATAGTTGTTTGCAGGTTCTCGAAGTGAAGCCCTAACCTTATTTGCAGAGGGGCTCATGGCCATTTCTTGTCTTTCTATTATGTCTTTGCTTTCTGTCCATTTATTTTCAACATTTCCATGAAGAAACCTATCCTTCTGTCCTATACATGGAACAGATCCATTCCTGCCCCTATAGCAAGGAGAAATCCCTGCTACAGAACTGGTGACCATACTAGGTCGATCCCATAGGATCCTTGGGTCTATTTTAAAAAAAAAATTTAAAGTTTCAGTTTAGTTTTTGCCCTAGGTTAATTTTTTTGTCAAATATAGTTTAAATCCTATTTATTTATAGTTTCTATTTCAGCTGATCCTCTTCAAGGCCAAACCGAGGCCGTTCGGCCACAGTACAAGCTACCATCAACCATTCCTAGCTGAAGTTTTAATTTTTTTTTTTGACCAAGTCGCACATATCGGGCTGAAAGGTGTGACCAAGTTGCCCATTTAGGCCCGAAAGGTGTGACTTCAACCCAAAAGCCAACTCGCTTCTGTATGCAAAATCTAAGCGACCCCCTTGCCTGTTTCTAGAAAAATTTGGCGACCCCCTCACCACATTTGACCCGAAAAGTGTGATCTATAACTCAAAATTTGAGTTTTTAATAACTAAGGAAAGTCAGTGCAGCTCAGCCACCTATGTCTAGCACGATTGTTTCATTTCTATTTCTGTTTATGTTAATAACAATTTCCTGTACAGAACAAAGTGTAAATTAAAAAATCTAATGGTTTAATAAATATAGCTTGACTAAAACTTACCTAAAATAAATAATATTGCTTACCCTTCCTCCTCTACCCATTCATCACCCTTCGGGGTATTCTTGGATAAGACGAAGGGCACAACTCGCATAGTAATGGGCCCTTCACCCAATATTCTTCAAAACCACTAAAAAAGGGTGACTTGGAAGGTAGAGGGGGTATAGAAGGAGGGCGTCTTAGGACACTAAGTGTCCTCCCTGTTGACAAACCTTGCATTCGGGAGGTGACCTTTGGATCTATAGATGGGCTTAGTCCCATTATGTTGAGAGCCCAGCACCTTCTCCTGGTTGAAGAATAATATAGGTGTAAGGTAGTCACCAAGTTAGGCTATCACAATTCAGGGTAAAAAATGGTATTTGTCTACAAAATTTCTATTTATTTACTACTTTCAACCACAATATGATGAAATCTGTGAAATATTCATAAACCATTTGCAGCTACCAAATAATAGAAACACAGAAAGACATACAACCCAACTCAGTTCATGATGCCGAGAGAGCCACTAAAATTTATAAATTTACACTAAGTTCAAAAATCTGCACTCTTTGAGGACATAAGTCCCTGACTGCCTTAACCGTGGGAAGTACTTGGGCTCAGCCCAAAAAATCATTATGAGGAGTACCACAGGAACCCTAAAGTAGCTGGATGCTGAGAGGAATTTCCAAGCGAAACGTGCAACAACCCCCACCGATTGAGTAGAACACCTGTGAGGAAAAATCCAAGCGTTGTCTTTTGGCAGTCTTCGTGGCTGAGTGAACACCTATAGCCAATAGGAAGCCATTGAAACTGGGGTCCTAAAAATCATTTCCACTAGTTTGATACACAAATCTAACACAATAGATCCCTCATGCTCTTCCTCATGCCTAAGAGGTGAACCACCACAGTTCAGGTCATTGAACTGACACCGTCGAGACCATTCTTGATGACCTCTCACACCATCATAAGTCTAGACAGCCTCTTATTCATATCTAGACCCATGTCAATCTGAATCGGACCTACACACAACACCATCAAGCCCCATGGCTGGTGCAAACCTGGATCCATTTTTCGGCATAACAATCGCTAGTAGACCCACTTCCACACCAAAAAATATCACCAACAACCTTGCAGGTGGCCCCAACACGGTCATGCAAACTGTTATCAGTCAGCTGCCACCACCCATAGTAACCACTAAAGCTATCCCACCTGCAACACTTGGAAGTAGTGGACCTTCCACATACACTACCCCTCCTATCACACATGGGGGTTATGCCCCTTCCACCTACACTTCCCCTCCTATCACAATTTGGGGTAGTGGTGCCTCCACCTACACTGCCCCTCCTATCACATATGGGGGCAGTGGACCTCCCACCCACATGATCCCTCACACCATACTTGGGGGCACTAGACCATCTACAATGGCACCACTAGCACCCCCAGTTATGCAGGTACATTATGCACCCGTGAACCCTAGCACCATGCTGGCCCCATCTCACATCAACCTAGGGTCAGATATGCCTTTCATGGCTCATCTTAACTTTCCTGATTTGGCTCGATTGACAAATGACCCCATCCTCCATCAAACCTTTTGGCCTCCCATGCCAACCAAACTTCCCTTAGACATTCCCAAGTTTGAAGGGAAGGTAGGGGAGTGTCCCCAAAATCACATCATGACAATTCATCTATGGTGCTACTCAAATAGCATCATAGATGACTCAATCATGCTAAGACTGTTCCAATGCACCCTCATAGGTGCGAAAACCGAATGGTACATTGAGCTACTGCAAGCCAAGTACCCAGATTTCAACTCCCTAGCTTTCATGTTCCTACAGTATTTCCAACTCCCCGTCAGATATGACGAAGGGATGGAGATCTTGTTATCCTGCCTCCAGAGCAATGCGACACATATAACCAACCACATCCATGAATGGGGGTGACATCGTAGTTTGTGCAAGATCCAACTTGACGATAATATCTTCTTGGATTTGTTTCTCAAAACCTTGCTCCCACCCATAGCAAAGGACATCGCATCCAAACATCCCCAATCCGAAGAAGAGGCCCATACTGAAAGCCCAATAGTTTGACCTAATCTATGCACAGTCTGGATACCTCTACACCATCATTCCAGATGCTCCTCATTTGGGTACCTCCTACTGGGATGCACCGGGGGCATCCCATGCTGTAGATGGCATCATAGGATTGGTCTCCCAATAGCCACAGCACCGTCCAACACCACTTGCAATTCCACCACAACCAAGCAACACTACTAGTGTTTCCTACCAAAACCAAACTCTGAACTATGCCGGAATGATGTCCTAGTCTGGAGCAATAACTTCGTATGCACCATCGCAGCAGGCTCAAGCCTTGGCATGGTAGAGATAACAATATGCTGGGAAAATGCCCACATTTGTGGCACCACCACCCACCCAAATTTATTATGCACCACTAGTGTAAACAGTTCAAGCCCCCACCCGTGCTCCACCTGCTTCGTTGGGACAAGTATTTGCACAACAAAATCATCCCAACCAGCCAACCCCCAACAATCAACAAGGGCAAGCCCGAAATAACCGAACCTAAAACCAAGCCAATAATCAACCATAGGGAGGTGGTCAACAACCAAACCCTCCCAACAATGTTGTGGAAAACTGACCCGGCCAAAATCCTCCACGACCAAATGCACCGAGACGCAACACTCTGTTGCATACAAAGTAACCATGTACACTTTGTGAGGTCTACGGGCACTACACATTCGAGTGTCCCTTCATGGGTCACATGAACCAGGCCATTTGGAACGAGGTTCAACATGCCACCAACACAACGGACCAAGCTCAAACCAACCCAGAACCACAAGGATCTCCTCCCATGGTGCTTTAGTACCCATTACCGGTCCAAGGATTGGTGGCAACCACAACCCCTCCCCAACCCAATCCTAATGCTTTGGGGGCACCTCCCATAGCCGAAATAGGTGTCCACCATGTGATAGCCATGATGACTAAAGAGGTCAACCTACAAACTAGATGGAATCAGTATAGAACCACCACTGAACCCGTTGACACATTAGTGACATCTACATCCAAATTGGTCAATGCACCTCTTCAGTTTACCCCTTTCCCCTACCCCCCATTCCCTGGGTCGCCAATAACACCATGGCTAGAGCTACTGTTAGCTATAGAATTATGGATTATTTGTCCTAAACACTAATGACCATGTCCACTCTTGAGGTACTCAAAACATGCCCAATGCAGCGGAAATCCTTACTAGCTGCCCTTGGGGCCATAGAGCCCTCCGACTCCAAGTTGATCACATTCGACATGGAGAATGGAGAACTGAACATAGCATCCATCATTTCCTTCCAAATCCTGGTGTCTATCAGGAATTTGGTCGTGCATCGGTGCATAGTAGATTGGGGGGCGTCCATGTGCGTTATGTCTACCCTAGTCTGGCAAAAACTTGGATCCTGAATTCTGCAACCATCCTCTACAACTCTGCGGGATTCTGATGGCCATCCCACTAAATCCTAGGGAATCCACCCCCATGTCCCCATCACATTAGCTGGGAAGACAGTTCTGATTAACATAAACGTTGTCAAAGCTCAACTAGACTATAACCTTATTCTCAGAAGAAGTTATATGTACGTCATGAGAGTTGTCGCATCAACTGTCTTCCATCTCATGATGCTCCCCCATGAAGGGAAGATTGTGACGGTTGATCAACTCACATATCATGATCCTTAAGGGTTAACGATACCCGCCAACGTTATCCCTACCATCACCACAATTGAACCACAAGGGACGACCACACATGCCAATGTTGCTTCTGCAATCAACACCATGGTTGACAACACACCAGCCTCCCCATTGTTGAATGTGGGTCTCAGGTTGTTTTCCGATACCACCATGACAGCTCATTTCCCCTTAGTGTCACCACTACTGACACAAAATCATACTACAGACTTGCACATTCTCTCATCCAGCACCGCTGCACCCAAACAACAACCGTAGCCGCAACCCTAACCATAACCACAACACCGTCCATAGCCGCAACATCAGAAGCAACAGCAACATCATCCGCAACCACAGCATTACATGTAGCCACAACCACAACCTCATCCCCACATACAACCATTAGGGATTTATCTAGGCTCCTCTCCAGTCCACACAATTCCCTTCCTTTTTCCCCTACCTAGTGTCATAAGCAAGCGAGTAATGGCCACCCTAAGCCTACCCAAATTTACATTAGGAATTCCCATGTGGTATCTTGATCCACCAACTCAACCATCAATGCCATAGGTAGTCTTAACCCCCATACAACCCATTGTGGTCGAGTCTCATCCTCCACTCGGCCTGTAAAAACCAATCATCGCACTCACACCCGCACCGCCCCACCCAAAAAGGGCCAGGGGTAAGAATGTGAAAGCTACCATAGAGCCACAACAAATCCTGCCTTGCACCATCTGCAAAGATCAGGGCCATCTGACTCAAAACTGCCATGAGATTCCAATGATCCATGCATATCTGGATGCCATGGATACAACTGAAAACCTCGCCATGGTTGAACTCCCAAGCAGGCCAATAGTCAGAAACAAGTCATTTATAACAAACCATGCTTGCACCCTTTGTGGACTATATGGACACTATTCTTACCATTGTCAAGACTTTCCCAAGTTTTGAATCACTTTAGCCGACCTCCGTCAACATTCCCTTGAATATGAGATCACCTTGATCAAAGAAGTTCACCCCCCACCTCCTTCTTGAGACACCATTTCCATTTACATGATGTCTAGTTCTATATACCCTCTTGTCTCCACCATCACCGATGGTCCATCAGACCTCTCTCTTCCGTTGTTTTCCCAGCCACCACCATAACCTCAGTTGCAACCTCAACCTTAGTTAATAGGAAAACAATGGGGTTCATTCCCAATAAACACGATCCTTTCCTTGTTCTTTTCCTTTTCCTTTTCCTACCATCCAATATCATGAGTAAGTCTGTCTTGGAAACCTACAATCTATAGGTTTTCACACTGGGAGATCCTGTGTGGTACCTTGTTACAGAGACAAAATTCCTATGGCATGGGGTACCACAATAGACAGCTTGACTCCAGAAATCAAACCTCTCCAATATGCAATAGAAATTAAATGTCTAACACTAAAGGATCAGACCTCGTACCTTATTCCGAAATTTTGAAGTAGATCCCCGTTGAGATTTCCAATATTCAGCTTGAATTGATCTGTTACTTCCTCAACAACAAGTAAACAATACAAGCATTCTATATATCATGGTGTTATATCTATTCTAGCATATATAATCAATAATGTAAAAGCATTTGACATGATCCCATGGATAAAATATTCATCCAAACACACATTATTGTACAGGAAAAGATATTTCTATTAATATAAATCAGATATTATAAGATACAACCTCTGACGGAACGTCTTCTAACTAGAGAAACTGAATCCCCCACTTGGGCCTCTGCCACTTCAATCCTCCATCTCTCGATAGCAAGCTCACAAGCAAAAAGGAAAGCTTGGGAAGAACACAAAAGTGCTCCAAGGGACAAAGGGATGTAGAATCAAGCATAAGTTCTGGAAACAATGGACTATAACTTTGTTGCTCTCAATTCTTTCTTATGCCTTCAATGTACCAAGGGGTTCCTTATATAGCTTTTCAAAGGGGTAATGAAAGGTTGAATCTGAGTGATCTCAAGGCATAGGGAAGGCTAGGAGTCAAATGAGTCGAATCCATGTTAAGGAAAATTCCAAAAGGATTTGGATTATGCACACATCCCGATGTACATGGTTTTAGTGGTCAAACCCACGTATATACGTGCTTATAGGTTTAAAAGTCACATATAGCATTTTTCATGTGTTTTTAGGGATGATCAAGGAAATATCAAAGGACAAAAAGTGGTCCATAGGGTCTAAGGAGTCTATAGTGGGACAGGGGAAGGCCATACAAAGTGTGATTCACCTAGAGTGGTGAAATCCATTATAACATACCTTAAACCACCTACCCTACCTCTAAGTCCCCAGGATGTGTTGACTCATGTCCATCCAATAGAGAGCATGTTGCACCTACCTCCAGGTCCATCAAAGACTCCTCTTATCTCCAGGTCTTCCCCTCTTCCTCCAACAGAGACTGGGCACAAGGACACAAAAACCACAACCAATACCATTTACATGATCTCTAGCACCATTTTCCCTTTCATCTCATCGGCTGTGGAAGATCCACTTGATCTATCTCGACAACACTTACGCGATGACAGGGAGATCTATAATACTAGGTTCGGTTTTACCCCATTCCCTTTAAACCATAGTGTGGAATTAGTTATTCCCATAAAATACAAGATTTCATCATCCGACCTTGCCAATTTCCTTCGTCTTGGAAAAGGGGCATACCTATTCACTGACTCAAATGATCGAATATTGAAGAATCCGCACAATGGGCTCCACATCAAGAGAGTCTATTCCTGATATAACCACTATGAGTCCCTTATAGCTTAGATTTTTCACTTTTTTGTTTTGCAACATTTTTATCACAAATCAAAGACCCCCATTCAGGGGCAGCACCATTAGATGCTAATTCAAAGTCACCCAGAACCTGTTCGAGACACCCCTCACACCTCCAGGACCAAATTTCTATCTCCTTATGAGACCATCGTCTCATGTTTAACAAATAAATTTTGGGACCGTTTCTTGGAAGCTACCTCAATTTACGAGACACATCATGGCAATGGAAGTGTCTATGGACCTGTACTTATATCACTCTCCCCTACATTCATGTGGGTTTTCATGCCATCGCTGGTTAAGGGTCGCCATTTTTCTTCTTGTTTTGTATTTTAACACATAGTTGTCTACTTCATCCACTGCACCTTACACGGACCTCTAGACCATTGTCCAGAAAACGATTTATTTCTCTTGCAAGTATTTGGCATATAACTGCCCCCATACTTGCACTCACATAACATATAGTCAATTCCATCCACCGCAACTCACACATAGCTCTCCTGACCTCTGTCTGAGAGCCACCTCACTTTGCATGCCTCTGCCATACCTAATCGCGAGCCTCTGTTGCGATCTATCTTGTGCATGTATTGGTATGTTTGAGATCCTTCTGCATTGTCCATACTATGTATATTACCTTTGGATCACTATCCACCATCCCCACATGGGGCACTACCTGTGCCACCACAATCGGTTGACTGCACTGGAGTTTTGTTTAAGCTCTTTTCTGACTCCTAAAAACAATGAAAAGATAGTCAAGCACAACTGCTTCCTTTCCTTCTTGCTAAAGTATAGGAAAGGGCATCTACATAGTCTCGTTTACCTCCTTTAGCGGACTATGTAGACCATCAAATGAAAAGGACCACCTTGGTGTATTCAAGCCAAGATCGTTCCCCTCTGCATACTTTTATGCTTTCTTGGGCAGTGGGGTCGCACTTTACGAAAATGCTCACCATGGGTTGTTGTTAATCTCTTTTCCAGCCTTCTCATCAAGAAAATATTTCCAAGCAAACTTGGTTTCATTCATGCTCGTAAAAGTATCTGAATGACCATCCAGTCAGTATAGGCTTAGCCTTTTTCAGCCTGATTGGACTTCCAATGGTAAATAAGTCTCTCATCCCCCAAAGGATGGGAAAGCTCTCCTATGTAAACTTTTATCCTTTTTCGGGAATAGGAGACTACCAATGAAAAAAATCCCCCAGTGGAGTCTTCTTCGTGCTTTTAGACTCTCTAAAATTGAAAGAACCATCAAGCATTTACTTTCTCAATCTCTCCAAAAATCCACAAGATCATACCACCCCACAGATAATAGTTTGGAATCATTCCCACTTGGGGTCACCTTTGTTCAGAGTACTCTTCAATGTGTCTTCCTTGGATCCCATCAGCAACAAAAGTATCTACCTAACCCAAGTATTTCCCATCTGCAGTGACATTCCCAGTATTACAGCAATGATCCCATTCCCATGAGTCAGTTTCATTTGCTTCCTGGTACGCCCTGTTTTCATACTCTGAACAAAGGAAGTTTGAGTCTACCACACTCCCCCTGCCCCTATTCAATTATTTCCCTCCCCCTCCCCCCGCCCATTCAATGGGTCAATCCACAGATTCTCTCACACCTTTTGGCTATCTCCCTCGCAGTTATGGTCAAGGAAACATCATTTCCTTGACTAGGGGCAGGTCTCCCTCTGTCAACGACAACACACATATTCCAGAGGATATAACTAGAGGTCCTTGTACCTTAGTTTCATTAACATCATTGATGAGTTCCTTGGACCACTTGAGAGGAGTCCTTAGTGCCTCTCAGGATGGTTGTTTCTCATGTGCTCGACTTCAACTACATCATCGCACCATTGAGATTTGTATAGGGTTTGGTCCGTGCAGTATTTGGTCAAATACCCCGGATGTCACCTAACTCTAGCACATTGATGAGTCTATTCAAGGGACCTAAATAGGTTATGTCCCTTGTGAATTCTGGGTTGCATTGGAGACAGTGTTCAGAAGCCTCACCAATGCTTCTATATAGATTTATGATTGATGCAACATACTTGTACCACATAGAATCTAACTCTCAATCAGTGATTTCATATAGCTATGTACTGTCCCATATCTAGTAGGCCGTTAGTCATGAAAATATAGCATTCCATGAGAATGCCATGGGTCCAATGTAGCAGTTCTTCATACCAGTATTGTATTTAGCCTCACATTGACTCAACTACTCTATATCATCAGTTGTATATGATCGGCTCTTATATTTTAGAGAATAGATCAAATTATTCTTTTGACATTGTCACAAGCATGGGGATGCCTGCCTCATCCATATACATGTCACACATTATTTGTATCTCACCCATTGATGTGAACCATATTAAGACTAAAACCAAAATCCACCATGCCCCAGCATCGGAAGCACCACCTCTCTGCAGCAAATCCTATGATGTTCGTCGGCCATATGATGAGCTCCTACCCTCACACATCAGGGGACAATTTGTTAACCCAAAAAATCCCTCACTCAACTCTACATGGCCTACACCACCCAAGGAAACCCATGCATGACCTGTGTATCACCCCATTAGACCCCCACACCCTAAAAAAGGCTTAAAAATGAGTAAAAGGGCTTAAAACCCCCAAAAAAGGAGCCTAAATAACTCTCCTAGTGGCTAAAGCCTCCAAAAAGGGGCTAAAACCCCTCAAAAGAGCCTAAAACCCTAAAAGGAGATAAAGTAATGGTGAAAGGGGATAAAAGCTCAAAAAAGGGTCTAAAGCCCTGACCAAGGGCTTAAATCCCTCAAAATTCCCAAAAAAGTTATAAAAGGAGGGGTGGGGGTCACTCTCAAACAACTCTTCCCTTGCATAATATTATGCTTCCTGTGGATGTCTTGAGACCCTTTGACTCTCAAGCCACCCACATCCACCTCTCTTCCACTCATCTTCCCCATTGAGCCATAGCTCCTCCATTGCTGAGTGAGATAGAGAGGTGCTTCCTCCATCCACGGCATGGTGGCCCATTGCACCAAAGAAGAGGTATACTTGTGTGTTTTTTTTCATTTATTTTATTTTCTTTAACCCATAGCTTATTTGCAGGTTTTCATATTCTTCTTGTAGGTTTATTTCTAACATATTTTTGTAGTTTTATTGCCTCTAATAGTTGTTTGTAGGTTCTCGGAGTGAAGCCCTAACCTTGTTTGCAGAGGGGCCCATGGACATTTCTTGTCTTTCTATTCTGTCTTTGCTTTATATCCATTTATTTTCCGCATTTCCATGCAGGAACCTATCCTTCTGTCCTATAGATGGAAGGGATCCATCCTTTACCCTGTAGCAAGGAGAAATCCCTGCTACATGGAACTGAAGCAGTTTCGGTATGGGTCCATTTTAACATGCTTCTTCTTCAAGACGGTACCTTTGATGAGGCCCCATGTGGTCTTCATAGAGATTAGGGCTAGAGACCCACACATGTTGAGCTGGGTAGAGATGATGGCCCACATAGGAGGTTCTAGGGCCAAAGTGAAATTCGAGGCCTCCTTCTTCCGTTAGCTGAGTGAATAGATCCTCATGATAGAGGATTATGCATATGCAAGGACTGACTTCAGAGGTGATCCCGATCTACCCTTACCACCTAGTTTTTAGTGGGGAGATATTGCTAAGAAGAAAAACCCTAAAATGTTGATCATATTTTTACATTTTATGTTTTTTTATCAGTAGTAACAAGACCTAAAATTTAAAATGTAGATGTTGGTGATGCATGACCTTGGGGATTCTCCCCAATGGATAGGTGACTCGGAGCTCAATTTGTTCATAGAGGTGATGACCAGCTCACCGAGTTGGAGGAGAACCTGGAGCTACTGACTCTTGACATCCCAGATGCAGCGATAGATGACCTCCCTAAGAGGTTCCAGAGGCACACTGTAGGAGTGCCAGGTCGCTTCAGATGACTACTACATAGGGTAGCATGGGTCATCATGTGCTATCATGAGAATCATTAGATGGTGTTCTGCATGATGTGCTATTGAAAGCTGACTAGCTTCAGGATTTTTGTATGATTTTGTATTTCCTGAAAGCCACAGTGCTTCAGATGAGGTCTCGTGACCACATTTTTTGTAAAAAAAACTCTTTATAAATATATACAAACTTATTACCGGTGTTAATATGTCTCAAATCCAAATCATATTCACATGAGTTTTATGTGTCATTTACAGTTTATTTTAAAGCCATGTTTATTTTACAAGTTATGAATGGGAAATATACCAGTCTAGGATGTAGTTTGCTAACGAATCAACAACTGTATTATTTGATCTAGGGATATGCATGTAAGTGATAAACTCAAACTAACTCTCTAATAAATGAACTCTTTGAAAGAAATAGAGGATTACATGGTTTCTGATGGTATAGACATGGTTTCGATGACAAACCACTAATTGCGAATCCATAAACACTACCAAATCATGAATGTCTCGAGATGCAGCCTCAGTCAGTAGACATATCACTGCTTGATACTCGGCAATGTTGTTGGAATCCGTACCAACACAAACCTCTCCTGAATGGATCAAGTCATGAGCTGGGGAATATAAAACCCAAGTAGCTAAAGCAAGGTTAAGGGGTTTTCAGTTCACAATTTGGGATTCAGGGAAAATACTAAAGTGTGGGAGCTCATCACATGCTGACGACGAGATTTAGGTGTAACAAAGATCTAGGAAATGTTTCTTCAGCATCAACATTAGTATCAAACCCTACATCGACCCCTTCTTCTGCAGCATCTATTTTGGGTTGGTCAACATCGACTGGACCCTCTGCTGGCCTCAGGGGTGTCATAAGAAAACATGTTGCAATATTCATCATGAGATCATGAGCATGTACAATATCTTTAGACATTTAACATGCATGGCAAGCCTTCCCACAATCCTCTTCCATCCAAGATTGGATAGGGCTTGTATAAAGTTTAAACATAATCAACATGAGGGTGCCAACATGCAAAATTATCAACAATATCTTCAAGAGAGAGATGTAGTCTCCTCCATCATCACAATATTCTCATCTTGACATGAATAAAAATGTTTAAACAAGGAAATGGATTTTTCCTCAAGTTACATTGCTGGAAATGACCGATTTCTTTATCTTGTTGTTCAACAACATTTACATAATGCAAAAACAAATATATGTGTGAAAAACTAGATGAAATTTCCAAAATTTGAGATGGTGAAGATGGCTGGGAAAATAAGTGACAAAACTTTGTTGTCACTATCTCATTTCCAGTCTAAAAATTGGCTCAAGAGTTGATCCTTTACCCACACATGCATCTAAAAATATAGGGTTTCTTAACTGGAATTATTTTGCAATGACAACAAAATGAAACTGCCTAAGGTTACTGTTACAACTGATTTTACCACACATGGTGAATCACACTTTTATGGCCTTCCCTGTCCCTCTATAGAATCCTTACACCCCATGGACCATTTTTGTACCTTTGATGTTTCCAAGATCATCCCTAAAACACGTGCAATAATTTCCATACGTGACTTTTAATCCATTTCTCGCGTATATACATGGGTTTGACCCTTAAAAACCGTACATCGAGATGTGTGCAAAATGCTAAATGATTTTGGAGTTTTCCTTGATGTGGATCCAAGTCACTTGTCTCTTGCCCCTCCATATGCCTTGAGATTGTTTGGATTTGACCTTCCATTACCCCATTGAAGAGCTATATAAGGAACCCTTTGGATACATTGAAAGGAGAGGAATTGAAGAGAAAGAAAACTATAGTCCATTGTTGCCGAAGCTTATACTTGAGTCTGCATCCCTTTGTCCCTTAGAGAACTTTGTGTTCTTCCCAAGATTTCCTTTTTCTTGTGAGCTTGCTATCGAGAGATAGAGGATTGAAATGGTGGAGGCCCAAGCGGGGGACTCAATTTCTTCGATTCTCAGACGTGCCGACAGAGGTTGTCACTAGTGTAATCTCTATTTTATATCAATAGAAATATATTTTCCTATCCAATAATGTGTATTTAAATGAGTATTTGAACCATGGATGATTTTAAATGATTATATGTTATTGATTATATATGCTAGACTAGGTCTAACACAATTATATATAGCATGCTTGTCTTGTTTGCTGAGTGTTGAGATAGTAATTTATCAACACAAGCTGGAGTTGGAAAGGTCAATGGAAATCTACATCAACCGTCCGGAATAAGGTACGAATTGAGATCCTTTAGTGTTAGATATTTGGTTTTTATTGCATATAGGAAAAGATTGATTTTTGGAGTCAAGTTGTCTGTTGTGGTACCCCAAACCATAGGAATTTCTCTCTAGAACAAAATTGGCGACTCCATTGGGGAGTTCCTAGTAATTGTCCTTTGGGGTTTTTTATCGGCATTCAATGTTCTTGAATTGCTTTGATTTCTCTGTTTCTGAGTCAAGTCTGGGGGCATGTTTTCCTGGGTGTTTGATAGGTGTGAATTTTGTCTCAGCTTATCTGTTTGCCTTCATTTTTATCTCTTTTTCTTCCTGTATGCGATTTTTTGCCACACAGTCATGTGTACAGGAAGTTTTGACTGAGATATCCGTGTATATACGTGGGTTTTCTGCACACAGTCATGTATGCCCTGAGTTTTTCCTTTTACAGGAATATTGAGTGTTGCTGGGTGAGTTTTGATGATTTCTAAGTCTCCTTTGATGCTTCTAGAGTCTGTATACACCTTTGTTTCTAACCAGAGATGCTTTTTAGGGTAAACTTTTTTTTAAGAATGTTCTCGTCATTGCATTTTCAATATTTTGTTTTGAGATTAGTGCATTAGGTTTCTTTTACCTTAGTTCTTTGCGTGGGTGTTGTTTGATAGTGCCTGCAGAGCCTGGGGCTGGTAGAGTCATTCTTTTGCTTTATTATCCCATTTTTATTCAAAAAATCCAAAAATATTTGCTTCTTTTACATCATGATGCATCATTGCACTTTGCATTTTTCATGGTACTTGCACTAGGTTTGCTTAGAGAAGTACGAGTTAGGATTTCATATAGGAATCATTGCATTTGTCATTTGAAGAAAAATTTTCATTTCACATAGTAACATGCCCTGTTTTTCATTTGACACAATGCATTTGCATTGATTGTTAGGTGTTCATTTTACTTCATGTTTGCATCATAACACCATTGGTTGCATGATCATCTACCTTTTTTGAGTAATAAATCCAATAAAATCAACGATTAATTAAAATGGATTACACTATTTTCTTTGATAGGGTACACCAACAAGATTAGGTTTTAGGGTCTTGGAATAGTTCATTGTAAGTAAATTCTCCAAGACCAGTAAACAACAACATGTATGTGTATGTCCAGGTGAGAGTGTGAAATTCCTTGGTATAATTAGTGTTTCTCAGGATCCTCCTCTTACAAGGGAGTTAAGCATGAGGCTGTGTGAGTGCTTATTGATTGGGATGACTCCTAGTCATAACTGAGTAGCACTAGAGTTATTTCTAGGATTGTATTCGTATCTTGGGGCTCTTTTGAGAGTTTGGGGATTTGCTACCCTGCCCATACAGTCAATCCCACCTAAGGATTGATTATATTGAGGTGACCTTAGTTTCCTTACCTAGGTTATCAAGGGGGTACTTTGCAGGGGTTATTTTGTAGGCGTCCCAGCCAGGTTGGGGTCAGACAGCACAGTCGCTATATGCGTTGAAGCCGAGGGCCACAATAATTGGTTATGAACCTCCACTTGTTGTGTATGGGAGTCTCAAGCCTCTCTAAGCGAGACATACTTGCTTCATTCAGGATCTCACATATCCTACCCTTATTTTCTTATGATTGGCTTTAGATTATATAGGTGTATGCTTTGTGCCTAGTAGCTTCCTTAGGGTTTGAGTAATTAGAAGAGTATTTTTCATTTTTTGAGTCATTATGGATTTAGGTGCAGCACTTCGCCATTCTCATCGTTTATCAGGACTTCCTCCTTCTACATATCCTCCTCCTTTGGGAGAGAGAAACAGACACTCCAGGAAAACTACTTCTCACATTGATTCACACACAATGGGAGATCATGAAGATGAAATTCCTGAGTTGTCTTCTCAACCTCATGAGGTTAGGGAAGAAGATCCTACTCCTGTATATGATCCTTCACCTGATATACCTACACACTCTAGGTATGATCCTTCAGATGATATACCTGCACACTCAAGGTATGATACCTCATTCACAGGTCAATGGTATTGGATGTCGGGGGACGAGACTCATCATGAACCTGCAAGCACTAGTTATGTTAGTTATGGAATGTCTGGTATCCCTACACATGATCCAGCACACCATGCCGAGTCGGAGTTTGATCCTAACACTACACCTAGGGGAACTCCTATTCCTTTGCATGTGGAGAGATTTGGTAACACGAGTTACATTGCACCCTCCATCCTGATGGTGGAGGGTACATGACAAGTTCATCCTATACCTGGTGTTAGTAGTCCTATTAGGATACCAGAACCAAGACAAGTGACTATAGGAAACACCACTTATATCGCTTCACATATCCCTTTGTCCTCTGTCCCTAGTTCTTTGAATGCTATTCCTCTCCCTCATTCATGTGGTCCTTTGGGATGGAATGTGTCTACTAGTCATGTTTGTATTGTTGCTACTCACATAGTTGTGTCTCAGAGTCAAGTACCTCCTATTGTCTTGGGAGGTCACATTCCTACTTCTTGAACGTCCTATGGTCTATCACAGGGAATTCCTCATATTCCTACTTACAGAGTCTCTCATGGGACATCCCATGGGACATCCCATGGGACATATTATGGAGCTTCTCATGGAAAATATTATGGACCATAGTATGCACATGGTTATTCACCTTATGGGTACGGGTATCAACAACCTGCTTACTCCCTGAATTATCGATTTTTAGCTCCAAATAGTCAAGGTACACCACATTATGGTGCTTCCATTCCACCCTACATAGGTCAAACAGGAGGAGGGCACTATGGCCATGGCCATGGTGGTTTTACAGTAATCAGTATTATGTGGACCAAAATTATCAGGGAGTGTGGCATTGAACTACTCAACCTAGGCTCTCTTTCCTCGCAACGTTAGATTTTCCTGACTTGTCGAGACTAACAAATGATCCGGTATCTTATGACCCAGCTTGGACAACTGTTCCTACCAATATTCCCTCAGACATTCCCAAATTCGAGGGAAAACCAGGAGAATATCCTAGTGAACACGTTACTACATTTCATCTTTGGTTCTCTTCTAATTCCTTACACAAATATTTGATCCATTTAAGGCTATTTCAATGCACCCTCACTGGGCCTATAGCGAAATGGTACATAGAGTTACCTAGGGGGGAATTCATTTTGTTTGATGACCTAGCTATGAATTTTCTCAACCACTTCTAGCTACCTGTGCGTTATGAAGGTTGTATGGAACTCTTGTCGACATTTCGGCAAGACAAAGCCATGCATATCTTAGACCATGTCCAAGAGTGGCATATACGGAAGAGATTGATTAAGGCCTTCATACTGCTGGAGTTTCTCCTTGAATGGTTCCTTAAATCATTACTACCTTATATAGTGAATGATGTTTCTACATCTGGGGTTTATAACGAGGAACAAGCTATTTTCAGAGCGCAGGAATTGGATTTGATTTATGCTCAATCCGGCTTGTTATATGAGATCATTCCTAATGCTCTGCGTTCTAGTTTCGACCCTAAGGTCAAACCTAGACCACATGTCGATGGAATTGTTGGTTGTACGAGTACCAAACCTATAGATTCAGTTGTGAAATAGGTGATTCAATTTTCTATCAACCAATATACCTCAGGAAAAGCCATGGCTTCATCTCAACTGTTGGGCTTAGGGCAGACCCGGGTTCTATGCTTTTGTCTTCACACCAACAAAAGACCCATAGTGTTGGCCCTTTCGGCAACAACCTGCGAACATGTTGCAATCTCACCCGAAATAGCTATGGGGTGCTGCAGAATCAGGTTTCTGCAAGCAGAAGAGGGATATTACTATACCTTTAGCCTCTAACAAATGATAATCATTAAATACAAAGCTTTGACATTCACTTATTTAGCTTCACGGTTAGATAAACAAACAGTGTCTTGCTTAACCCTTTACTGGGAATTCACAGCGAAGTTAGTATTTAGCAGTGATCTTACTTATTAGATATATATTTATCAATGCATAAAAGAACATAACAACAACACCAAAAGAACCGCAACACAAGATATAACATGGTTCACCCCTAGTTTAGGGGCTACGTCCATAGAAGTGTGTTTTATTCAACTCTTTACAAAAACCACAATTCTAATATGCGCACTTAGCTGCAGATCCCTTTAGTTCCTCAAAGCTGCACACTAAGCTGCAGATCTCTGCGCACACAACTGTAGATCTTCTTAATCACCAAAAACCCTCTGCGCACACAGCTGTAGAGGTCGTCCACGCACACAGTTGGGACTTAACCTTCCTTACAAAACAAGCCTTAGCTTTGCATCAACTCATCTTACATCAAAAGCCTAACCTGACTCTTTTACAAAAGTGCTTATTTATACAAGTGCACTTATTACAAAACCATGGGCTTAAACCATGGGCACCCCGAACCCTAAACCTTGGACTTAAACCATGGGTTAATTAAAAAAAGAGGGCTTTGACTCAACCCCGACACCCCTAAGACTATTTTGAGTTGCAACTCTGCTTACAAACTTCCACAAAAACCATGGAGTTACCAAAATTAAGGATTGTTAAGGTGCGTGCCCCAACAGGCCCCTAAGACTCACCAGTGTCCCGTCCCGGGACACTCTGCTACTTTTCTGGTGGTAGAATCTTGTTGGTGAATATAGTAATTGGCTTGCTACGGCTGCATCGTCATCCCCTCTACTACTGCTACCATGGCTGCGGCTTGCTTGATCCTTCATCCTTTCATCCTTAGTAGAATACGACCATATCTCATGCTACTGTCTACCTCCATCATATTTATGGTGGTCATGGGGGTCATTGGGCCTTCTAAATCTATCAGCGACCCCATCCTTCGAACTGCCTCCTGTTCATGTCCTATCAAACATTTGACCATCCACAACTTGGGGTCCTTAATTGCATGCCACTGTAATTTTGCATAAGACAAACATCATGCCTCCATTCTACTAGGCCAAGAGGATACATCACGGGATCCTCATGAGTCTTTCCTAAGGGGTTTTTCCTTTCTTCATTCCACTTAGAGTGAGCTTCTACCTTAAATTTATTTCTGGTTGATCGTATCTGCATTGGCTGCTTTGGCGCCGGAGACACCTCCTTGCAAGGAGGATTGCTCATAAGTTTCTGCAGACCTCTCTCCCTCAGCTCTCGTAACAATTCCTGGACTTCACGGTCATTCGACATGGTGCTAACTGTAAACTCAAAGAAGTGCACAATGTAGGAGTCAGAGGCCGGTGTAGCTTCTTATAGAATCCCACAACAAAATCTCTCATCATGGTGCATTAATGATGCCAAATCTGATGTAATGACGGTAAATCCGGTCCACACGGTGCTAGATTTTACCAAGATCGCATCATGATAGGTAGTTCACGTGTCGACGCCTCCAAGTCGAGTTTGTCCCGTTAGTCACATTTTAGGCTGTGACACACCTTTATTCTTTGACATAACCACTAACTGCAGCTTTGCCTCAATGAGTACCCTTGACATAATATTCGCCTTCGACCCATCTTGACCCACACGGCAACCAAACTTCAACCTTCAAACTTTGACGGTCTTCAACACTTCGTAGCTTTGAGAAAAACTTCATTATAGTCTAGTACCCAATTCCAACTGTTCTTGGTACTTAGACTGTCTTTCTTGCGGTTACTTCTGATTAAGGGGTCCCGGCTTGTCCCTGTACTTTTTAAACCTACTTCCATTCACCATGGAAGCTAAAATTTCTCCATTCAATTTAGCTAACTGGACTGTGCCACCATCAATAACTCTCTGCACTATGTATGGTCCTTTCCAATGTGTCTTGAACTTCCCTGGGAATTTCATGAATTTACTGTCATATAAAAGCACAAGATCACCATTCTGGAACTGCTTCCTCTTAATGTGTCTATCATGCCATGCTGTTTCTCTAGCTTTCTGCACTTGCTGCTGGAACCCTGCAATGAATCTGTCCTCTTCAAGTTCTAGTATCTTTGCCAGCCTTTCTTTCATCATATCTGGGTCATCCATCTCTGTGAAAGTAGATATTCTAAGGCAAGGAACAATGTACATGACTACTTCTTGTCCATAAACCAACCTAAAAGGTGTATGGCCTATCAACTTCTTGCAGGTGGTTCTATAAGCCCATAATACTACTAGAATTCTAAGATCCTAGTCATTTCTGTTAACATTGCAAACCTTCGTCAGAGCGTGTTCAAGGATCTTGTTAAAGGCTTCGATAGTTCCATTTGCTTGAGGATGATAGGCAGTAGTCGTCTGATGATATACTTGAAATTATTTAGTCAATACTTCAATAGTCTTATTTAAGAACTATGATCCTTGATCACTCATAAGAATTCTAGGACACCCAAATCTTGACAGGATGTTATCGAAGATGAACTTCGCGGCTGTAGCAGCACTACAGTTCTTAACTGGTTGAGCTTTGGCCCAACGAGTAAGGTAGTCAGTTGCTGTAATAATGTATCTTGCTCTGGATTTATTCGCAGGGGGATTGATAGGTCCAACAAAATCAATAGCCCATTTGTCAAAGGGTTGTAAAGTTACCTGTGGAACTAGAGGCATATCATCCCTCCTGGATGTTTTGCCTGTCCTCTGATAGATTTTGCAGCTGTGGCAATACTCTCTTACATCCTTATGAATTGTGGGCCACCACAATATAGCTATGAGAATCTTCTGTGCTGTAGCTTTTCCTGCATAATGACCTCCTGCTGCTCCAGAATGTGCCTCAGCCAAAATTAATGGTTTTTCATGCTCCAGGACACATCTACACAATATTTCATCTGGTCCCATCTTATATAGTTGTCCTGCTATTAGGGTAAAGTCAGCTACTCTAACCACCAACAACTTCTTCTGCTGTGTTGTCATTTCGGTGGGTGCAAAACCTATAGACAAGTACTGAACAATATCCAAGAAATAATCATCAACCATCTGGATGGAAAAAAACTGGGCATCAGGAAGACCTTCATCCAAACTAATGGGCTCTTCTCATGACTCGAGCCTCGACAAGTGATCAAGACCTAGATTCAGTCTTCCAGGTTTGACTATGATCTCAAAGTCATATTCCTGAAATAGAATCAACCATCTGCATATCCTTCCACCTAGCACAGGCTTGTTAACCAAATACTTCAAAGCAGAATGGTCAGTGAACATCTTAAAACGAGATCCTAACAGATAATTTCGAAACTTCTGCAATGCATAAACCATAGCTAGACCTTCTCGTTCTGTCGTAGTATAATTTTTTTTCTACTATGGACAATTTCCTACTTGCAAAATAAATAGGGTGATCAATATTACCTTCACCTGACTGAGCCAATACTATACGCAGAGCAATGGAGGATGCATCAACATGCACATGAAACTCCTTATTCTAGTCAGGGAATACTAAGATAGGGGCAGTTACCATCTTCTCCTTCAAAATATCCAAGCTTTCTTAACACTCAGGTGTCCATTCAAACTTAATATCTTTCTTCAACTACTTTTCCATAGGGGCTGTAATCTGAGCATATCCTTTAATGAATTTCCTGTAATATCCAGTATGACCAAGCATAGTGCAAAGTTGTTTAACAGACTTCAAAGGTGGTAGGTTCACAATAATGCCTATCTTCGCAGGATCCATCATCAATCCTTGCTTACATACAATGTGACCTAGCAGAATTCCAAAAGGGGCTCAAAAGATACACTTTTTCAAGTTCAAGGAAATCTGATGCTATCTACATTTGTCCAGCATAAGTCTTAAACTAGCTATATGGTCTTTTAGTAACCCAAAGATATTCCAATCATCAAAATAAACTTCTAAGAATTTATGTATAAATTCCTTAAATGTAGAGATGACTACTCTAGAAAACATAGCAGGTGCATTCTTCAATCCAAAGGGCATAACTGTATATTGAAAGGATCCCATTTCTGTAGCGAAGGTTGTCTTATGTCGATCTTCTAGGGAAATTCTAATCTGATGGTAACCTGAAAATCCATCAGTAAAAGAGTACACTTCTTGACCTCCAACATTGTCTAAAACTTCATCTGTAAAGGGGGTGGGGAAAGGATCATGTAAACAGGCATCATTCAGCTTTCTCAGATCAACACAGATTCTGATTTCTCCCTTAGTCTTCTTTTCTTTCACCACCATAGGACTGACCCATTCAGATTCTTCAACAAGCTCAATGATTCCTGCAGCAAGCATCTTATCTAGCTCCATTCTGACTTTTTCTTTATACTTAGGGTTCAGCCTATAAGGGCGTTGTTTCACAGGCTTCGCATCAGGTTTCAAAGGGATCTTTATCACTCCTATATCACCAAGGTGTTGAGGCCCAAAAATTCGTAGGCAACAACAGTAAGGGATTCTCCCCAGTCAACGTTTCCAACTAGCCCGTGACTGTTTGGTGTGGGGAATCCGTCCGGTTTGCGGTCCAGCTACCGTAGGTCAAGTACAAAACAAAGGGCTTTACCGGTTATGGCCCGTTCCACTGAGTTTTTGTATTTTGACTTAAGCTATGAAATGCAAGTGCCTAATTAACAATTCAGGGTGATAAAGATGCAAGGAGCAGTCACAATGTGATGTGCAGGTTCTTACCTTTCGTCTTAAGGCTCACGAGCATCCGAATCACATACAACAAGAAATTAAATTAACTACCTAACCTATCCCTAGGGAGCAGGATTATCATTCCTTGGTGAGTAATACATTTTGTACATGCATTATGAAAAGTTACGTATAGCTGAATACTTCTTTCAAGACACATGAACAATTACAAATATTTAAACAACCAAATAGCCAATTTTTTTATGAACAACATTCATTACTCACAGTGGAAAACATCACAAAATATACTGAAGAACATTTAAACCATAACATAGGTTTAGGAAGTTAAAACACTCTCACAGTTAATGAAACATAGCTGAAAACGAAATAGTTCCTGTTAAGTCAGGAACTTGTTTCTTCAATTTTTATGTTTGATTGTCATTTTAATTCTAGTTTGCTTATTTGCTTGATTTTATTCTTTTACTTACTCTAATAAGTTTTATATTTTTAGTGAAATTTTCAAGTTTTTGCTCTTAGTTTTTTTATGGTTTTTTCCTCCTTTCAGTTTTGAAGGGTTTTTAAATGTCATATTATTGAATAATGAGTTCACAAGTAACATCATGGGTATAGTTCATCATTTAAATTTCATCCAAAATGAAAAAGTGACTAAAATAGCGCCAAAAGTGGTTTCAGATTATTCTTGTAGCGCAAGTGCCCAAAATTAACACAGGGGCGCTACAAGAATATCGCGCATGTAAAATTCTATGATTTTTGAGCTAAATTTTTGCATGGGTTTTGTCTCCAAGTGGCTAATCGCACGTTTAAAGTCTGTTGATACATGTGACTCCAAAAATCATCATGAGAAAAGGTGTGTTCATGTCGTGGAAGAAATCGTGATGATTATCAGTTAGAACACAATCCATCATGATAGATAGAGGTTTTAGATCGGGCCTGATATGAAGGTAGTTATTCTATGCATGCAATACGAGGTTGAAGACTTAAGTGGACCGACAACATTTGCTAGAAAATCGGAATTGCTGTTACAGAGCATAGTCAAGGTTTTCACAGTTACACAAGAAATTAGGGCTTCTTGGTCTCGCCACCTGGAATCAAATTGGACATTTAGAGACACATGTATAGCTAAACTGGATAATCTGACAGCTCAGGAAACGATTTTAAGCATCTGCAGCAGCGCATTAATAAGAATTATTGGTCGACAGTCTTAGTGTGGATGATTATCAAAACCTTATTGACTGTGGATGGACAAGATGTGGCAAGATACTTGAAAAACCTGAAATGGAAAGGACTTGCTTCCCTGCTTACACAATCCGTCTCAAGGTAGATGCTTTTGTTCCAATAAGGGAGCAAAAACGTGTCCAGCGGCGGATTCAAATATATTTGGATGGCGCTAATGATGGATCAAAGTTTGGAGGAGATAGACAAAAGGAAAATTACATTAAGTTTAGAGGGTCATCGGGCTCTACAAGTATATTTGCAACTGCTGAAATGCTACATATTTCTATATCTAGTAAGGTATCATGTAATACAGTGAATTCAAAGACATTTGAATATGATGCCACTGCAAAAAGTATATAAATGAAAATTGATGTTGCAGTGAAGGATTTTGTTGAGAGTGGGGAATTACCTGTTGACACTAACTTTCCACTCATAGCTGTGAAAAGAGTGACAGCTGATATGAAGAAAAAATTGAATGGAATTTCTAGAGACTTAGAATATACCAACAACATTTCATTTCAAATTGCAGCTATCCTGAAGCGCAAACTGGTGCAAGAAAACATAAAAAGTGCATGTGATTTTTCACTAGATGCCAAAGGTCACAAAGATAGATCACATGAAGTTTCTCCCATAGTAATAGCAGAGAAATTGGCTTCCAAGCTAGAAACATCTAATGGAATTTCTAGTTTCCTTGTACAAGCCTACAATGGGCATCTCAATTTCTTGTCTCTCAGTGTATCAGAGGGTTCAGTGCAGAGTTTTCATAGAGAAAATTATCTAGTCATGGAACGTGATCTTCATCTACTATCTTCAAGAAAAACTGGAGGTAATTGTAAAAGAGACAAAGCTTTTGATAATAATGAAAGTCTCCAGCATTATGAAAAACATAAGCTGGAGATTCATATGAAAAGATCAACATTAGATCCTAAATAGTTTTCCTTGTACAAGAAGTATCAAATAAGGATGCATAATGATAGACCAGAGGAAGTCCAGGAGAGTTCTTACAAAAGATTTCTAGTGGAAACTCCACTCATTTTTGTTCCACTAGGGAAGGACAACCCTGCACCTCCTTGTGGCTTTGGCTCATTTCACCGGCAGTACTTGATTGATGGGAAATTAATTTCCATTGGTGTGGTTGATATATTACCTAGAAGCTTCTCAAATGGATTCCTTTCCAGGTTGCAAAGCCAGTGCTTGATAAGGCAGCCCTTGTTTGTCTCTCTGATTTTTGTGGTCTCACCGAATTTATTTTAAACCTTGTCAATGATGAAATGCATGATTCATGTGGACAATAGGATCATGAAATGGAGGATAATTTGGAATTCCATGATGGAGAGTTTCTTGAATTCCAAAGCTCAGGTAGCAGTGACAATACCATGGGTGTTGAGTGTGGCATTGCAACACCTGCTGGGTATTTTGATATTGAAGATATCGATGGGGTTTTAATTCAAATTAAAAGTCAATGGTTTCAATTAAAGGACTTGAAGGATGACAATGAACCTAAAGTGTATTCAGCTGACACTAAGGGTAAATATTCATTGTTTACAGAAAAGAAAGAGCAGTCCATGCAACGCATAGCCCCGGCTGAAGACCTCAATGAAGATAAGGCTACTGTCACAGAAGAAATTACTGTACAAGAAGAAGAGATTCAGACCCAGCAAAAGAGTCCCATCACTATCCTGTCAGATGATGAGGAATATTTGTTAGAGGAGGACCAATCCATTGTTAAAACTGAAGTTAAGGCTGAAACATGCAGACAATATTCTACTTTGGAAAATAAGAAGGTCAGACCTCTGAGAAAGAAGAACAGAGTTGAAATTGTGGAGTTTGTTGCAGTAAAGCATAAAAGAAGAAATCTGAGGATGATGGGAGAATTAGCACCAGCTTGGAGGCCTAAAACCAGGCCAACAAATAAGTTAAAGTTAAATTTGAAGAAGCTGCTTAACCCTAGATTGGATAACAAAGAAGTGACTATCCTGGATGATGTTTCCTCAGAAGAAAAACCAGAAATTGACAAGGTTAGCAGTATAAAGAGTAAAGAAACAGTTATAAAAGCTCCATATTTTCATCCTGCAAAAGCCAAAAAGGTCATCACAGTCAGTAGAAAATTCAAATATCAATGAGCCTAAACTTTCTACCATATTCCTTGAATTGAGAAATGAACTTTTAAAGCAGCAACAGGAAGAAAAGGCTGAAGTACCTCATGTTGGAGATCAAGAATGGGAAGATGAACTCATACTTAGGGAAGCAGGTATTCTAGAAGACCCTAATATTCCTGATATTTCCTCAGACCTGTTAAATAAAGATACAGACATTTTTAAGAAGTTTGACATACATTGGATACCCAGTTATGAACAAGAGATCATGATAGAGAGGTCATTTCATTCAGATAAGGAAAACTTGCAGAAAACTATTAAGCAGTACAAACAGCAGATGAACTACATGCAAGAGATCAATGATGGGCTTATGATGGCAAAAAAAAGGCTCAGAGAATATCTACAGGACGTTAATGAACATTTTCAATAACTGATAGCAGTATATAAGGAGGCCTTAAAGAGAAAAAGAACCACTAATTTGCAAGCTACAGAGCTGAAGCAAACTATTAAGGACTTGTAGCAGAAAAATGAGGAGCTCACCAAAAGGATAGCTGCCATGGAAGAGGAGCAAAGGCGAGCTAGGAAGAAAGCTCAGGCACTAGATGGCATAGCTTTGCTAGCTGAGGCAGCAAAGGACTTATGAGTTAGTTATTGAATCATTTTTTTGTTATCTCTTTTTGAGAAACATATTAGTTAGTTGTTTACTATTTTTGGAAAGTATCATATTTTGTAATATTGCAAACTTTACTTTATCCCATCGAATTGGTTGAGGGCAGTTATGGTTTGATCCCTAACTGATTTTGTAAAAAGCAGTATTTGGACAAATTAGAAGGAGAGAATGGGGATTCGATTTTTGGAGAACTTTAGGAGGTCTGTCAGACTTATTTGTGAGTTAAGCTTCATAACTCTTATATCCATTTGATGACAAACTATGAAATATATGACACTTTTTACCTTTCGGTATATATCTTAGCTTCATTTTGAGTTTGTTTAACTACTGGACTGATATATTCATTCCTAGTTCATGGTTTCTTTACTTGTGATGCTTGTCAGTTTTGAATGGACTTTAAGACTATATGTTGTTGGATATTGGTGAATATACTATGCATCTTTGTCCTTTATTGCTTATGATTCAGTTCTTATTTGGCTCATGAGTGTATTCCCTATTTGTCACCAAATTTATAACCAAGAAAACATTTCAAGAAACCCTAAAAACCTAGTTTACTTTATTGAGTTTTATTTGAGGTTGTGTTGGCTTGTTTCTTTTAGCCTTGGAAACAATTTCTGGCACAAACATCTTTGGCGCCATTGCCGGAGACGAAGTTGAAGACATATTTTCCCTGGGATACTTATCAGTTTTACTAGTTTTAATAGGTGAACTTAAACCAGCACATCTTTAATTCTATTTTTCACCAAGTTTGACACAGTGGCTACTAGAGGAGTTGGAAGAATTAGAAGGTTTCAATTATCCCCAGGTTTATGCAGCCCTAATTAATTTGAACTACTGTCACCCCTTTCTCTTTCTGAGGAGAAAAAACAAAATCTGTCTTGACAAATTGATTGGCGACTCCACTATTTCAAGATGTAGAGGCCGATGTCCATGGAAGCTATTCTAGCTCAAAGGTTTGCACCTTTCAATTTTTCTGATATTCCAGGTTTTCCAAATCCAATACCTACTATGGATGTTTGGGGAGATTGTCTTCCATGATTTAGGGAAAGCAAAGAGGATAATCCTTCAGATCACCTCATCAGATTTCATCATTGTATGGTTCAGTTAAATATCCAGCATGAATATGTGCTCATGAAGATGTTCATGTATTCACTTGAGCAAGATGCACGAGATCGGTATTTTTCTCTTCCCGTTGCTAGCATCTCCTCACTGAAAGAATTCCACACATGTTTTCGGAAACATTGTAAGTATCTGTTCTCAGTTGAACTCTTTTTAAAAGATTGTTGTGAGCAGGCTGATGTTTATCATACAATTTCTGATTTAAAAAATCATGATGATGAGTACAATCAAGGGTTCAAAACATGTCATGAAAAAGTTGAAGTTTTAGAATTTGTTGAAGATAAAAATGTAACATTTTCAAATACTTCCGTCAAGAAAGAATGCCATGATCATTATGATAATCAAGTTGTTGTTTTAGGTCAGTTTGAGGATAATCCAAGTGATGAGATCAGTAGAGATAGTTTGGAACATTCTCATAATGATTTCAATAGCCTTAATAACCGTTTGAATGTTAATCCTTTTGAAGATCAATCTCTAGTTCAACAAAATTTTGAAAATCAGTGTTGTGTTAAAGCTCAGCTTTGTATTGAAGGAAAAGATGAACCTTTAGCATCATCATTCAAAATTTCTCAGAATAATCCTTGCTATGATGAAGAGATTAAGGTTCCAAGACAAGAATTCTGTGATGAATTAGATTCTAAAATCGATGAAGGCCAGGCTGTTCACATTTTTTCAGAAGTTGCTTATATTCATGGTTATGATAAATCTGTTGAGGTGTGTGATATGTCACAATCTGATCAGCAGTTTGAAGAATGCATTCAGTCTATTATCCTTGAACATCAAAAGTCAATGCCTGATAGTCAATCATTTGAAGACAGTGTGGAAAAGGAGGTTCAAAGTGTTGACATTGTTGATGATACTATCCAAAAAATTATGGAGAAAATTCAGGCTAATCTTGATGTCCTTTTTCGCCAATGCCTGATTGATATTCATGGAACAAAATATTCTTATGGATAGCTTTCCTTTTTCATAGAACATGAAGAGGTGACTTGTGGAAGTTTTTATGATCCAGTAGCAGATTATTTAGAGTCAATACCATGTTATAAATCTATTATTTCAGAGACACCATTTGATGAAAGTGAGTATAAGTTGTTAGATCATTACTCTTCATGTTTTCTAATATTTTTGATTATATATATATTTGGAGTTGGAAACAAGTTTTGGTGGGTTGATGAAATTTTTTCCTGGTTACATTGGAAATGGGATTACAATTTGATTCAGTAAATGGAAGATTCCTCATGAAAGAGATTTGTTTTCATTGTATATATCAGTGTGTGAAGGATTGAATAAAGACTCCATAGCCCAATAAAAATTTTGCAGACATGTAGGTAGATAGTAGACAGAAGGCACTGGATACAGGTTCTTGAAGCCTCACAGGGAGGACTTCATCCCGCAGCTGGAGCCAGATGTTAAGTCAGGAATTTGTTTCTTCAATTTTTATGTTTGATTGTATTTTTAATTCTAGTTTGCTTATTTGCTTGATTTTATTCTTTTACTTACTCTGAAAAGTTTTAGATTTTTAGTGAAATTTTCAAGTTTTTGCTCTTAGGTTTTTTATGGTTTTTTCCTCCTTTCGGTTTTGAAGGGTTTTTAAATGTCATATTATTGAATAATGAGTTCACAAGTAACATCATGGGTATAGTTCATCTTAAATTTCATCCAAAATGAAAAAAAGTGACTAAAATAGCGCCAAAAGTGGTTTCAGATTATTCTTGTAGCACAAGTGCCCAAAATTAACACAGGGGCGCTACAAGAATATCGCGCATGTTAAATTCTATGATTTTTGAGCTAAATTTTCGCATGGGTTTTGTCTCCAAGTGGCTAATCGCATGTTTAAAGTCTATTGATATGTGTGACTCCAAAAATCATCATGAGAAAAGGTGTGTTCATGTCGTGGAAGAAATCATGATGATTATCAGTTAGAACGCAGTCCATCATGACAGATAGAGGTTTTAGATTGGGCCTGATATGAAGGCAGTTATTCTATGCATGCAATACAAGGTTGAAGACTTAAGTGGACCGACAACATTTGCTAGAAAACCGGAATTGCTGTTACAGAGCATAGTTTGGGTTTTCACAGTTACACAAGAAATTAGGGCTTCTTGGTCTCGCCACCTGGAATCAAATTGGACATTTGGAGACACATGTATAGCTAAACTGGACAATCTGACAGCTCATGCAACGATTTTAAGCATCTGCAGCAGCGAATTAATAAGAATTATTGGTGGACAGTCTTAGCGTGGATGATTATCAAAACCTTATTGACTGTGGATTGATAAGATGTGGCAAGATACTTGAAAAACCTGAAATGGAAAGGACTTGCTGTCCTGCTTACACAATCTGTCTCAAGGTAGATGCTTTTGTTCCAACAAGGGAGCAAAAACGTGTCCAGCGGCGGATTCAAAGATATTTGGATGGCGCTAATGATGGATCAAATTTTTGAGGAGATAGAAAAAAGGAAAATTACATTAAGTTTAGAGGGTCATCGGGCTCTACAAGTATATTTGCAACTACTGAAATGCTACAGATTTCTATACCTAGTAAGGTATCATGTAATACAGTGAATTCAAAGACATTTGAATATGATGCCACTGCAAAAAGTATATCAAGGAAAATTGATGTTGCAGTGAAGGCTTTTATTGAAAGTGGGGAATTACCTATTGACACTAACTTTCCACACATAGATGTGAAAAGAGTGACAACTGATATGAAGAAAAAATTGAAGGGAATTTCTAGAGACTTAGAATATACGAGCAACATTTCATTTCAAATTGCAGCTATCCTAAAGCGCAAACTGGTGCAAGAAAACATAAACAATGCATGTGATTTTTCACTGGATGCCAAAGGTCACAAAGATAGATCACAAGAAGTTTCTCCCATAGTAATAGCAGAGAAATTGGCTTCCAAGCTAGAAACATCTGATGGAATTTCCGGTTTCCTTGTACAATCCTGCAATGGGCATCTCAATTTCATGTCTCTCAGTGTATTAGCGGGTTAATTTCAGAGTTTTCATAGCGAAAATTATCTAGTCATGGAACGTGATCTTCATCTACTATCTTCAAGAAAAACTGGAGGTAATTGTAAAGGAGACAAAGCTTTTGATAATAATGAAAATCTTCAACATTATGAAAAACATAAGATGGAGATTCGTATGAAAAGATCAGCATTTGATCCTGAAGATTTTTCCTTGTACAAGAAGTATCAAATAAGGGTGCAAAATGATAGACCAGAGGAAGTCCAGGAGAGTTCTTACAGAAGATTTCTAGTGGAAACTCCACTCATTTTTGTTCCACTAGGGAATGACAACCCTGCACCTCCTTGTGGCTTTGGCTCATTTCACCGGCAGTACTTGATTGATGGGAAATTAATTTCCATTGGTGTGGCTGATATATTACCTAGAAGCTTCTCAAATGGATTCCTTTCCAGGTTGCAAAGCCAGTGCTTGATAAGGCATCCCTTGTTTGTCTCTCTGATTTTTGTGGTCTCACCGAATTTATTTTAAACCTTGTCAATGATGAAATGCATGATTCATGTGGACAAGAGGATCATGAAATGGAGGATGATTTGGAATTCCGTGATGGATATTTTCTTGAACTCCAAAGCTCAGGTAGCAGTGACAATACCATGGGTGTTGAGTGTGGCATTGAAACACCTGCTGGGTATTTTGATATTGAAGATATTGATGGGGTTTTAATTCAAATTAAAAGTCAGTGGTTTCAATTTAAGGACTTGAAGGATGACAATGAACCTAAAGTGTTTTCAGATGACATTAAGGGTAAATATTCATTGTTTACAGAAAAGAAAGAGCAGTCCATGCAACACATAGCCCCTGCTGAAGCCCTCAATGAAGATAAAGCTACTGTCACAGAAGAAATTACTGTACAGGAAGAAGATATTCAGACCTAGCAAAAGAGTCCCATCACTATCCTGTCAGATGATGAGGAATATTTGTTAGAGGAGGACCAATCCATTGTTAAAACTGAACTTAAGGCTGAAACATGTAGAGAATATTCTAATTTGGAAAACAAGAAGGTCAGACCTCTGAGAAAGAATAATAGAGTTGAAATTGTGGAGTTTGCTATAGTTAGGCATCAAAGAAGAAATCTGAGGATGATGGGAGAATTAGCACCAGCTTGGAGGCCTAAAACCAGGCCAACAAATAAGTTAAAGTTAAATTTGAAGAAGCTTCTTAACCCTAGATTGGATAGCAAAGAAGTGACTGTCCTGGATGATGTTTCCTTAGAAGAAAAACCAGAAATTGACAAGGTTAGCAGTATAAAGAGTAAAGAAACAGTTATAAAAGCTCCATCTTTTCATCCTGGAAAAGCCAAAAAGGTCATCACAATCAGTAGAAAATTCAAATAACACCGAGCCTAAACTTTCTACTATATTCCTTGAATTGAGAAATGAACTTTTAAAGCAACAGCAGGAAGAAAAGGCTGAAGTACCTCATGTTGAAGATCAATCATGGGAAGATGAACTCATACTTAGGGAAGCACGTATTCTGGAAGACCTTAATATTCCTGGTATTTCCTCAGACCTGTTAAATAAAGATGCAGACATTTTTAAGAAGTTTGAAATACATTAGATGCCCAGTTATGAACAAGAGATCATGACAGAGAGGTCATTTGATTTAGATAAGGAAAACTTGCAGAAAACTATTAAGTAGTACAAACAACAGATGAACTACATGCAAGAGATCAATGATGGGCTGATGATGGCAAACAGAAGGCTTAGAGAAGATCTACAGGATGTTAATGTACATTTTCAGGAACTAATAGTAGTATCTAAGGATACCTTAAAGAGAAAAAGAACCAATGATCTGCAATCTACGGAGCTGAAGAAAACTATTAAGGACTTGCAACAAAAAAATAAGTATCTCTTCAAAAGGATAGCTGACATGGAAGAGGAGCAGAGGTGAGCTAGGAAGAAAGCTCAGGCACTGGATGGCATAGCTTTGCTAGCTGAGGCAGCAAAGGACTTATGAGTTAGTTATTGAATCACTTTTTTGTTATATCTTTTTGAGAAACATATTAGTTAGTTGTTTACTATTTTTGGAAAGTATCATATTTTGTAATATTGCAAACTTTACTTTATCCCATCGAAATGGTTGAGGGCAGTTAGGGTTTGATCCCTAACTGATTTTGTAAAAAGCAGTATTTAGACAGATTAGAAGGAGAGAATGGGGGTTCGATTTTTGGAGAACCTCAGGAGGTCCTACAGACTTATTTGTGAGTTAAGCTTCATAACTCTTATATGCATTTGATGACAAACTATGAAATATATGACACTTTTTACCTTTTAGTATATATCTTAGCTTCATTTTGAGTTTGTTTAACTACTGGACTGATATATTCATTGCTAGTTCATGGTTTCTTTACTTGTGATGCTTGTCAGTTTTGAATGGACTTTAAGACTATATGTTGTTGGATACTGGTGAATATATTATGCATCTTTGTCTTTTCTTGCTTATGATTCAGTTCTTATTTGGCTCATGAGTGTATTTCCTGTTTGTCACCAAATTTATAACCAAGAAAACATTTCAAGAAACCCTAAAACCCTAATTTACTTTATTGAGTTTTATTTGAGATTGTGTTGGCTTGTTTCTTTTAGCCTTGGAAACAATTTCTGGCAAAAACAGTTCCTCTTCAACATTACTCATTTAATCGCATTGATACATTCCACATTTCGCTTTCTCCAACAGGCAAAAGTTGTAGTTTCTGACTGTAAAATGAAATAGTTCCTCTTACAAGCAAAAGGTTTACAAGTTTTTCCAGGGAAAAGGTCCCTCTAACTTCTAGCTTTCAAATATTTAAACCCAAATCAGCAGACCACTTGGGTTCCCCCCCAAAAGCATGACTCTTCCATTCTTCGAGTGTTTCATCTCCCTCCTTTTCATTTTTTCTGTGTAGGCTCATTATCAGCTGAGTAACTGATGGACCTTTCAGATCTGTCCCCTTGTTGCTTTTTATTTTGTCTTTTACTTTACCCGCACCCTTTGAGATCCTATCTTAATTCAGTACCTTTGTGCCACGGCAATATGAACTGTCTTTTGGATTTCCCTACAATTAACCAACATGCATAATTCACCGGGTCGTATTCCAAAATAAACGTCAATTTATACTAACTGAAATGGATAATCCACAGGAAATGGCCAAGTGCACCAATTGATCTGAGAATCTTAACAAACGATGCCACTACTACTTCGTTCGTCTACAGGATCGACAAACATCACCAATGACGGACAACAGAAAACTCGACGGCGACTCAAAATGCCTACCCACAGCCGCAACGGCGGAAAAGAAAAGGTTAAGGAAATGTGACCCATGGGTGGGAAAGCACCCCAATTGGAAGTCGAAAGATATTGACATCGGAAGCCAAAAGCCTTGCATATCCGCAACAACTGAAGAGAAAAGGCTAAAGACACGCGAAATGCGAGCAGGAAAATTTTAAGCAGAAGTCGGAAGACATTATATCGGAAGCCAAACGACTTTCCCATCCGCAACGGCGAAAGAGAAAAAGCTACGGGTGCACGATTGAAAGACTAATACACATCGGCAGTCAGAGCGCTTTGCACTTTGGGTGTTAAGCCGCTTTGAGAGCCACAACGACAGACGATAAAAGGACAACAGTCGTCGATCAAACATAGTATGACGCCCAAAAAAATATTAAGTGTTTAAAAAAAACTGTTAGAAAATCAGTACCGGCTAAAACCCGCTTTACTTCCAAAACAACAGCCTTGAAGAACAAAGATCTAATTTATTATCATTTGCTAGCAAACCAGCTCAAATTTGCGACCAATCACAAAATTCAAATATAGGCAACCTCTAGAATTGGCTGAAAATCAATCTATAAAATCATTCAAAAATAAAATCTGACCAAAAGGTTCAAGGATCCAATGATTACAAGCAACGCTAAATCATGAGGAGGGGCCCAAAATTTAAGAAATTTGGGGAGAATTGTTGCAGCTGCAACAATTGGCGATTACCTGGTGAGCCTAGATCTCTGGGCGATTAGTCTTTGAGTGACAGACTATTTAACAACAAATGCATCTATTAAATTCTTCCAGCTATCTGGATTTCTCAAATGACGGATGTGTGTACCTTTAATCATTGATGATAGTCCAATTTGGGAGAATGGAAACCGAGATTTTCAAGTCCAGATAACTCTGTTGAGGCCAGAGGATGAGTTTCATTATTACTTTTTTCTTTAGGTAGTTGATAGCTTGGACACCACAGGATTGTAGCATATGGTAATCAGAAATATTCGTTTGTTCCTCATTCCCATGCCGCTTTAGAAGTTTTTGTGCTTTTGGACTTTTGTCCCTTTTTATATGAGTCCTCCTGCATGCCTTTCTTACTGAATTTTAATTCAAGATCGTCTATCCCATAGTGTCCTTTTGTGTGAGCGGTGTACTTCATGTTTCATCTCACGGACGAAGAGGATCTTCCGGCAATTTAGTACTTATGATTTAGTATCTGCTTTGATGTATGATGCTTTCATAGGAGTTTTTTTTTTTTACTCTTATTTTCCTTTTGGCCTTAGTTTCCTGGCATGGGATCATTTATATTTAATAAACTGTTCATCTTGTTCCTTTCCATGGGTCTTCTACTATCTCTCCTTAGAACATGTTAAGTGTGATGTGGATGGAGCCTCAACATTGTATTCCAGACTCTCCGAATCCGGTTTATTTCACAAGGGTTAAGCGGGAATTCAATGCACACAGAGCTTATTCGAGAAAACTACTAAACTGGAAGAAGTTCTTTTAGCAACACACAGTCTGAGACCCAAAATGTTGATCATTCCCAAACATTTTTATGTTCTCCATGCAAACGCAGGTTCGTTCCCTTTATTGGAATCAAGAAAAACAAACTAAAACAAACAGAAAACATGACTCAAAGAAAGCCAAACAGATTATTTATATACAAGACAGAAGAACTCAACGAAAATCAAGAAAAATATGGCTTGAGAACCAAACCATTCACGGTAATTTCTCTTCCCACCCCTGTAGATCTTGCAACTTATAAGTAGAAGGGCCAAGCTTTGCTACAATCTGGAAAGGGCCTACCCACAACTGCTGGAATTTAGTGTGCTTTCCTTTCTTGTCATGGGGGTGATCCCATTTGAGGACTAAGTCTCCTACTTCAAAGTATTTTATTCCAGCTTTATGTTTGTCGAACCATCTCTTTACTAACTCCTGCTGTTGCTTAAAGCGTTCCCTGGCTTTAGATCTAGCCTCTTCTGCTTTCAGAAGATTGCATATCTTCATTTGCAAAACTTCATTCTCCGACCCTCTGGACTCTTGAGCTATTATGGAAGAGGGTAGCATGATGTTGGGGGGAAGAATGGCTTCTTTACCATAGACAAGGGTATATGATGACACTCCTATCGCAGACTTGGGGGTGACTCTATTGGCCCAAAGGGAATTTGGTAGCGCTGAGTGCCAGCTCCTCTAGTTTTCTATCACAGTCTTCTTTAAAATCCTAATTAGATTTTTGTTAGTGGATTCAACGAGGCCATTTCCTTGTGGATAGTAATTAGTAGAATAATGCAATTTTATCCCTGTATCATGAGCAAAAGTAGTTATTTTAATCGATGAAAAGTACTTAACATTATAAAAAACGAACGAAATTGGAACTCCAAACCTGGTCATGATATGATCTTGTAGGAAGTTGATGACCTCGTCTTCATTTATCTTGCGCAGCGGGACAACTTCGAACCAGTGAGTGAAATAATCGATCGCGGTCAGTATGTACTTGTGTTGCAAAGAGGAATTTGGTTTTATTTCTCCAATGATATCCAACCCCCATTGCTCGAATGGTTCCGTGATCATCACAGTCTTTAGGGGTGCTGCTGCTTTAGGTTGTCTCCCACTATACCTTTGGCAAATATCACACTTCTTGACATGTGCATGTGCATATTTGAAGAGCGTAGGCCAATATTAACCTGCCCTAAGGATTTTGTGGGCTGTAGTATCTCCTGAATAATGTCCCCCAGCAGGACCGTCATGCAATTATAACATTACTTTCTTTGCATCTTCCTTTTCTAAGCATCTGAGAAGAACCCTGTCATAATTCTTTCTGAATAATACTCCTTCAACAAGTTGATAGGAGGCTGATTTAAGACGCAGTGCTCTTCTTTTCTTGGAACTCCAATGTTCTGGAAATAGCCCTTCCTGCAGGTAATGCACAAGGTCTCTATACCAAGACTCAGGAGCTGTAAACAAAGGACATACCTCCATTACATGTAATTCGGCTTCATCTTCCGAGGCGTGTTCTTCAATTTTTTCATTTTCAATCATCTGTTTGCACAACCCTTTTCCTTTAACTATGGACGTTGGCTTGAGTTCAAGGTTGTACTCTTGAAGGGATGTTACCCAGTTGCCTCTTCTTTCTCCTAACTCATTCTGTACAAGAAGAGGCCTTACAACTGGGTAGGGGACGATCACCTTGGTTCTATTTTTTAAAATATAAGGCATGAATTGCTTTACTGCTTTGAATATAGCGTAAGCTTGTTTATCAACAGCTTGGTAATTCAATTCAGCCCCCTGTAGACTAGTACTCATAAAGGATATTGGGAATTCATCCCCCCCATCTTCCTTTTGGGTGAGCACAGCTGCTAGTGAATCATCGGATGCAAAGGTATACAAGATAAAATCTTTGTCGAAATCTGGGCTTTTCAGGGAGGGTGCATGTGCAACAGCAGTTTTTATTTTGCCGATTGCGCTCTTTTCAATTTCAGTCCACTTGAATAGTGCATTTTGCTTTACCATCTGCTGTAGTGGTTTGACAATTTGAGCAAAATTGGGCACAAATCTTCGCATGAAGTTTATCGTTCCCATAAATGATTGCATCCCCTTTTTATTATGGGGAAAGGGGATTTGTTCAATAGCCTTAATTATTTCTGGATCTATAGATATTCCTCTCTTCGAAACTATGTGACCCAGCAACTTGCCCTCCGTGACAGTGAACACACAGTTCTTAGGATTGAGTGAGATGCCATATTTCTGACAGTGTTCGAAAATTTGCCTTAAGTGAAACGTGCGCTCTGCTCTTCTCTTCGAGAATATTGTAATATCGTCAAGGTATACTACAGCACTTCGGCCAATCAATATGTGGAAATCTATGTCCATAGCCCTCTAAAACGTTTCTCCAGCATTTATAAGCCCAAAGGGCATTCTCCTGTAGGCAAAGGTTCCCCATTTGGTCCTGAACATTTTCTTCAATCTATCTTCTTCGGCTACAAATACTTGATTGTAGCTAGAGAAACCGTCTAATAACGAAAACAGTTCAGAACCTGAGACCATTTGCAACAATTGCTCCATGGGTGGCACAGGATAGTTATCTTTGTTGGAAGCGCGGTTTAGATTTCTGAAATCCATGCATAATCTTATTTCTCCAGATTTTTTCCTCACTGGTACCAGATTTGATACCCACTCCGAGTGTCTGACCTTAAAAATGATTCTAGCATCCAATAATTTCTTCACTTCACTTTGAATAAGCGGTTCCAATTTTGGATGCATTTTCCTTAAAGGTTACTGATACAGCTTGATGCCGGCTTTGATGGGGCAACATGCTTAATGATGCTGGTGTCGTATCTTTTCAGATCTGCATATGTCTAGGCAAAAAAATATTTATATTGTCTAAACAGAGTGACGAACTTATCTCTTTCCACTGGTGAACAACATTTCCCAAGGTTTACAAATTTAGGACTCGCCTCAGTCCCTAAATTTATCAGCTCAAATTGTAGAGATGAGCTGTTAGTCTTCACGTTGGCTGGTCTTCTAAACTTTTCATTTAAATCGAACATTCTTTCCAACGTTCTGACTCCTTTAGGAATGAAATTGTCACATTTCATCTTGACCTAATGTTCCTCATCATATATAATGGCTCCTTTAAATACCTCGTCATTTTTGAAGCATTATATTATTTGCTAATCATCGTCGAACACTCACAAGTTGGTGATCATATCCGGTACTGAGGGCCTGAAAAGCAGTTCGACAGAACACCGATTATTAGTGGGTACGAGCCTAGCCGCTGATGTGGCCAACAAGTCAGCTGCTGCATTTTTTAGTCTTGGAATTGAAATAATATTGAATGCATTAAAACATTTAAGCAGGTCCCATACCTCATTTTGGTAAGCCTTTAAGTGAGGGGAAACACAATGTATTTGATTCCGGATTTGTTTCACAATGATTTCAGAGTCTCCAAAAAATTTTAAATTACTTACCTTTAATTCAATTGCTTTCCTCAGGCCCTGCACCAGCGCTCGTACTCAGCTGTATTATTAGTACATTCAAACTCTAATCTACATGAGATAAAATGTTTATTCTTCTGGGGGTCGATCAGGACACAGTCAGCCCCAGACCCCTCTAATGTCTTAGAGCCATCAAAAAACAAAGTCCAAAAATCACTAACTACTAAATGCGAATCTATTCCTACTACTAAATATACTATTTTACAGTCAATCTCATTAGCCTGTGAGAATCGAAGGAGATCAGGCTGAGTGTCAGATGTGCTGCTGGCTTCTTATGCTTGGCAATTTCCTGGTTCCATTTCGATAAAATAATTTCCCAATACAAAATCCATTGGTTCATTCTTCTCCTCCAGTCGAGTAAAATTGTATTTCATGTGAGGCTCCCTTAAAATATTAATCTGGTTCGGACTTTCTTTGTATGGCAGCCATAGATGCGACCAATCCGAGGCAAAATATCCATTTAGTTTGGCCGACCAATCTCTACTCAGGACAAGATCGTAAGCGTCTGGTATATCAGCCACCACGATATTAATGACTTGGCATACTTTATCATTGGATGCTAGATGGACTAGGACATCTTCCATCTCGCCCATTACCTTTACATCTATCATGTCCAATTGAACAACTCTCCAAGTAGATGGCTTGTGCTTCCCGTTTATCCTTTTACAGACTGATATGGGAACGACATTAACCGATGCCACTGAGTCTATCAATAAGTTATGTACATTATGATTGAAAATTTCAAACGTGAGGAGGAAAGGTGGATGTTTTATTTTAGACTTACCTCTAACACTGGTTTCGTCGATTTCTTCTTCTTCCTGAGGCTGATTGTCAGTGGGAATCCCCTCATCCGAAGCTTCAAGTGCTTTCAATAATATTTCCTTTTGCTGTGGTACTTTCAAACAGTGAAACGTTTGCCTTTATTTTCTTTATGTCCTCCACGATATCATAATCCATCTGTGGCTTGATGAGGTGCGGTTTATCAGCAGTCACCTTTTCTTCCTTGGGCTTGGCCAGCGTATCTTTTTGCCCAGGATCTTGGATGGTAATAGTGAATTCTGGAATCTTATCAGCTAAGGATTTATTTTGAAATTTCTTTACATTTCTTTGCAGCCTTTTGATCTTTGGTATAATGAGACTATTTTCTTTAATTGGCCCTTGGCTCCTTGTTGCCACGTTGGTCATCCTTGTAGCCCTGATTCTTTTCCTCTTCTACATCACATAATGAAACATAATCCCACAAAACCATGGTTTCCTCTTCTTGTTCCTTTGTTGACGTAGTATTCTATTTTCTCTCTTCATCTCCATCTTCTGTTAATCTAGAATCCAACAGCTGATTCATGACCAACGTCATCGAATTTATCCATTGAGGACAATTCTTTTCAGAGTGTGGCTGTTGATGGAAAGTGCAAAAATTGTCCATGCCTACCTCTGTTAAATTCATAGATGCAGTATTGTGAGGAGGAGGTTGAGACTGATTGTTATCCTCTCTTTTCTTATAATATGGCTTATAAAACTTTTGTGTTTCCTTCTCTTTCTCCAAATCTATGATTTTGTTGGAAAGCTTCTGCATCATTTTTGCCATATTTTCATAATATGGCGATTTCTCTTCCTTAGGCTTAGTAAACAATAAGGCTTTCCTTCCTGAACCTTTCTCTCCTAATTGTTCTGGATAATATTCAATACTTTCTCTTTCAACTTCCACTACTTCTGCCTCTTCATAGGTTTCCGTCAAAGTAGGCTTGGCCCTACCTTTGGCAAACATGGCCAAATCAGGGCCTAAAGCTTAAGTATAATATTCAATCAGAACTTTGTCTGAAGGTTTATCTGTTTCAAATTTTTTTTTGAGATAGGATGCAAACCTTTGTGTGAAACTGTGCACCTTTTCCTTTCTTTCTTTCTTCAAGGAGCATAGCCCTTTCATGAGGGCTGCATGATTTTTCTGAGTTGCATACTTACTTCTGAAAATTCTTTCGAAGGTATCCCAATCAGGGATAGAGTTAGCAGGAAACCCAAAGTACCATGATGCTGCTGCTCCTTTAAGGGTATGCGGGAACAGTCTGCAGACTACATCTTCATACTCCCTGGCCCTTAATCCTTCAATTTCCAAGTAAAAACTTTGTAGGTGATCATCTACTAGTATTTTCTCATTTGGGTCGAACTTGGGCAACATCTTGTCAAAGGATTGAGGTAAATCATGCAGCGGAGGTGTTAGATTTAATGGTGATCTGGCTCTCCATGCGAGTGGTGGATTAGGTGGGTTAGGTGGTTGATTTGAGTTTATGTCTGCCATGAGTCTAGGTGGAGAGTGAGGAGGTGAGCCAACTGGAGTATGAGTAGGAGAACTGTGAGGGGTATATGGGCCTTCTTGATTCAAAGGTAGCACAACTTCCTGTAAGGCTGTTTCTACAAGTTCTTCCCAGTCTCCAACCAGCACTGAGTCTTCTACTGCAGGACGATATTTCTTTTTATATTCTCTTCTGGGAAATTCAGGGATAATTGGAAATCCTCCAATATTCTTTACATATGCCCTGGTGTGTCTTCTCAGGTCATTAACAACTTCATTTCCAACAGAATATAGATGTTCTCTATTCCTTTCTTCCAGAATTGGATTATGAAGTCCACTACTTTCATAACTATTACCGGTGGAATAATCTCAGGAAAACGCATTTCCTCGGCCAGCCATACACTAGCGGCCCTCCTTCTAGCGCCAAAATTGTTGAGGCCTAGAAATTCGCAGGAAACAATAGTAAGGGATTCTCTCCAGTCAACGTTTCCAACTAGCCCGTGACTGTTTGGTGTGGGGAACCCATCCAGTTTGTGGTCCGACTACCGTAGTTCAAGTACAAAACAAAGGGCTTTACCGGTTACGGCCCGGTGCACTGAGTTTTTGTATTTTGACTTAAGCTATGAAATGCAAGTGCCTAATTAACAATGTAGGGTGATAAAGATGCAAGGAGCAGTCACAATGTGATGCACAGGTTCTTACCTCTCGTATTAAGGCTCATGAGCATCCGAATCGCATACAACAAGAAATTAAATTAACTACCTAAACTATCCCTAGGGAGCAGGATTATCATTCATTGGTGAGTAATACATTTTGTACATGCATTATGAAAAGTTACAGATAGCTGAATACTTCTTTCAAGACACATGAACAATTACAAATATTTAAACAACCAGAAAGCCAATTGTTTTATGAACAAAATTCATTAATCACAGTGGAAAACATCACAAAATATACTAAAGAACATTTAAACCATTACATAGGTTCAGGAAGTTAAAACACTCTCACAGTTAATGAAACATAGCTGAAAACGAAATAGTTCCTCTTCAACATTGCTCATTTAATCGCATTGATACATTCCACATTTCGCTTTCTCCAACATGCAAAAGTTGTAGTTTCTGATTGTAAAACGAAATAGTTCCTCTTACAAGCAAATGGTTTACAAGTTTTTTCAGGGAAAAAGTCCCTCTAACTTCTATCTTTCAAATATTTAAACCCAAATCAACAGACCGCTTGGGTTCCCCCCCAAAAGCATGACTCTTCTGTTCTTCGGGCGTTTCATCTCCCTCCTTTTCATTTTTTCTGTGCAGGCTCATTATCAGCTGAGTAACTGACGGACCTTTCAGATCTGTCCCCTTGTTGCTTTCAATTTTGTCTTTTACCTTATCTGTGCCCTTTGAGATCCTATCTTCATTCAGTACCTTCGCGTCGTGGCAATATGAACTATCTTTTGGATTTTCCTGCAATTAACCAACGTGCATCATTCACTCGGTCGTATTCCAAAATAAACGTCAAATTATACTAATTGAAACAGCTAATCCACAGGAAATGGCCAGGTGCACCAGTTGATCTGAGAATCTTAAAAAACGCTGCCACTACTACTTCATTCGCCTACAGGCTTGACAGAAATCACTAACGACGGACAACAGAAAACTTGATGGCGGCTCAAAATACCTACCCACAGCCACAATGGCGGAAAAGAAAAGGTTAAGGACATGCGAACCATGGGCAGGAAAGTTCCCCAATCGAAAGTCGAAAGATATTGACATCGGAATCCAAAATCCTTACGTAGCCACAACGACGGAAGAGAAAAGGATAAAGACATGTGAAATGTGGGAAAGAAAAGCTTAAGCAGAAGTCGAAAGACATTATATCAGAATCCAAATGACTTTCCCATCTGCAACGGCAGAAGAGAAAAAGCTACAGGTACGCGATTAAAAGAAAAATACACATCGGTAGTCGGAGCGCTTTGCACTTTGGGTGTTAATTTGCTTTGAGAGCCGCAACGGAAGATGAGAAAAGGACAACAGTCACCTATCAAACATAGTATGACACCCAAAAAAATATCAAGTGTTTAAAAAAAAACTGTTAGAAAATCAGCACCAGCTAAAACCCACTTTACTTCCGAAACAGCGGCCTTGAAGAACAAAGATCTGATTTATTATCATTTTCTAGCAAACCAGCTCAAATTTGGGACCAATCACAAAATTCAAATATAGGAAACCTCTGGAACCAACTGAAAATCAATCTGTAAAATCATTCGAAAATAAAATCCGACCAAAAGGTTCAAGGATCCAATGATTACAAGCAACGCTAAATCATGAGGAGGGGCGCAAAATTTAAGAAATTTGTGGAGAATTTTTTCAGCTGCAACACAAGGATACCTTTCATCTCTGAGAACTTCGTTGGAAATAGGTCGTGATACTCATGGAGAAGTTGGGTCACCTTTCTCACCATTTCTTCATCCCAATAATATCCAATGGTAGCATACTTAGGGTTTCCATCTGATCTAATGTTTACTTTCCACGTCTTCAGGGGCTGAGTCACTTCAGGTGCTTCGACTGCTGGTCCATGTACTTCACAGTGTCGTTTTGAATCAGGAATGTTAATGTTGCGTGGATCGTCATCCTCATCAATTGTGAGGTTATAAAATTCTACTGCATTGGCTTCTTGTTCCTTCCAATCAGGTTGGTATTCTTCTATTTCTTGATCATTAAATACTTTAGTAAGGATCAACCTAACAGCTGCATGCAAAGCTGGACAAACCTCATTAATAGAAAATGTCACCAAAAAACTATCAACAAGACTATCCCAACTTACAGTACCGTGGCAAAGCTCGACCTCCGCATACCAGTTCTTTGCTATATGTTCCAGGGTGTGCACAAACATATGTACCCATTCTTCACGAGGTACATGCTTCCATGCTTCGTAGCATTGCTCCAAATGTCCCTGAGGACTAGTCTTACCATTAAACCTACTTCGCACCTCCTCAGGTTGGTCCCTGAATCTTAGGCAAAGGGACTTCTAGCATGCTTCCCAACTATTAATGTACTTTTTGTGACCATTCCACCATCTGGCTGCTGTGGCTCTGTATGTTGAATCTAGAGTCTCCATTTTTTGTGAGTCTGGTACCTGCTCTGAGAATTGCACAATAAAATCTTCTGGGTCTGTCGAACCATCAAAAACAGGTAAGGTTCTTGTCTATGAACTGAGCCATCTGAGAGACTTGGTAATTCTTGCACATCGATGTCCATGTAGCTCATACAGTCTATTCTGCCAATTCTCTAGGCGATCATCTGAATCCGTCATGCAAGAGCCGTCACACTGCCAATCCATGATACCTTTGGTAGTAGGATCAACATAATATTCTTCCTTCATTGTGATATTGTAGATATGGTCCAAAACATCCTGGTATTCATCTCTTATTGGCTCAATGTATCTCTCTCCTTGAGAAGGATCCAATGGTACTATGACTCTTAGTCCTTTCCCTTTGAAAGTCATCTGCCTCTTCTTCATGTTGATTACTGCAGCATTATCTATTTCCCATTCAATGCCTAGCAGTGCTAGATAGGGGTTACTGTCATCAATTATTTCAATTACCTCAAAGTCTGCTAAGGTACTGACTCCATCAATATCTACTGATACGCTAGGGAGTCTTCCTAGGGGCACAATCTTCTGCTGATTGGATAATCTTAGCTGTATAGGGGACCATTCCAGAGTAGGTTTTCTGATTTGTTCCCATGTCTTCTTAGTTAATACATTTAATTCTGATCCTAGGTCCAAGATAACATCAGTCATGTCATACTCTCCTATCTGAGCATTCAATCTCATCTCCTTTCCAGTTCTTCTGACTCTATGAACAGTTTTTTCCTTACCAGGACTTCGCTGAGGTTCGCAAGAAGTAATAACTTTCTGCAACTCATTTAAAGCATTCTGATTTCTTAAGAGCTTCATACAACTCTGTAAAAAGGAGGACAGTGTACTTACTTTATCCGTCGAAGCTTCTTATGGTTGCGACTGCTGTGGAGGTTGTTGCGCAGGTGCTACTGATGTTTTGGGGTCAGCAAAGTCTCTCTTGGCTTCCATAAATGTCTCTTTTTCTCTTTTGACATCAAATGATGGGATTTTTTCTGGGGCCTTATGAACCCAAGCCTCGGTAGGCTATTTCTCCTTGTTCTACAGTTTCGTCATAGCTCCACTTCTGGTAACAACATTAATGGCTGGGACAGGTTGTTGCTCCACAGCAATCAGCTGAATATTCTGAGTAGGGGCACTATTTATTTCTTTAATCTTGGCTATCAGTTGCGGGAATTTCTCAATCGCATGGTCGACAGCTCTGCAATATCGACATGTCGTAGTTGGGTTCCGATAGTCTCTAGCTGGATGTCCTACCTGGTTACAGTTATAGAACACAACCTAGCCTCGTCCTATGCCAGCCATACCACCATGACCATGACCTCCAAAAGTTCCGCAACCTGATGTACTACCATGGTAACCATATCCATCATTGCCTTGGCCATCGTTTTGTACCCAATAAGCATCATAATTTAGTTATCTCATGAGGTCAAAGCTGTGACACTCATCTTCACTGTGTCCCACTGACTTACAGAAATTGTAATAAGGGTTCTTAGGGACTTGCACATACCGCTGCAGAAGATAGCAGTCTTCAGGTCGATGCTGGCCAGTTGTCCTACAGATCTCACAATATAGAACACTAGGGTTGAATGGGCTTGGTGCACCAAAATTCAAGAAATTTCTTACTGCAGGACACTGTTCCTTGTCATGACCCTCTGGCCGACATCGTGTACACCAGACCTCTTCATGACTAGCTTTCCCTTTTTTCATATCGCAAAGCTCTAGAGCCATCACTGCCAACTACGCTTGTATTTGAGTGATACCAGAATTATCTTCGACAGGGGCTGTTTCAAGCTTCATAGCGATTTCCAAAGCCTCCTTCTGATCTGCAACCTTTTGCTGCATGAGTGGAGTCCTGATGTGTGGTAACAAAGCTGTGATGAACCATTCCTTATGCTATGCTGGCCCAATAGTGAAACTGACTTGATCTAGCAGAACTTTGAACCTCTGATCAAAGTCCCACACTGATTCTCCTCGCTGCTGCTGAATTTCCTTTAATTTAGTGATACACTCTGACTCTGATTTAGGCTTCTTAAATTCCTTTATCATTGCTACTTTTATATCAGCCAATACATGGTTCTGAGTATTGGAAAACTTCATGAACCAGGTCAAAGCGTGGTCTCTAAAAGAAGTAACCAGCTGCGCTCTTCTTGTATCTTGATCCATAATGTTCCTAGCAGTCCACACTGCTTCGCATAAGAACCAAAACTGTTCTGGATCCTCAGATCCAGTTCCTTTGAAGACAGGTAGCTTAATGTCATCATGCATGTGGGCCATAGTGGATCTAGGGGGGTTGGAGGGGGACCGGAAGTAGGCGGGGGGGAACTTACTAGGGTATACTGACCTGCGACAGGAATACTCGGGCTAGGGTGACTTTCAGACTGCGACGGGTTCTCAGGGATAATAGGTCTTCGCTGCGGGGTTACCGGAGGGTTTCCAACAGAAGGGTTTTCTTCGGGCTCTGAGGCTACTGGAATTACGGGTTTAGACTCGGTATTTTGACCTAGGGTATAGGACTCAAAATTTCTCTTGTACCTTTTGCCACTTCACAGCAAACCACTTTGCTCATTGAAGGTACTTTCACTTGCAAAAATAGGTTAGTAATACTAAATCTAACAGTCTGATTCAATGAGCAATATACCTTTTTCATCCAATAGCATCTTAAGTCTCAAACTAAATGAATTCAAGTACTTACCCCTTGGCCCTTTGAAAAACTATCGTTCAGCTTCACTGAAGGATGTACTTGTGTTAATGGCGAAATCCATCACAAATGCTTCAAGGGTTCATGTTGTCCATAAATCAACAGCTCGGGATATCTCGTTGTTCACCCTTTTCAATATATTAATTCTTGCGGGGGTCCAATCAGGAAACTGACCTTCTTGGAACTTCGTCCTTCTCTCTGTTAACCTGGATAACCACTGGTGCAACTATATGTGGATACTACCAAAGAGAATTTCATAAACATCAGAAAAAATGTACCTTTGTAAAAATTCATTTGAACTACGACACGGATCTTTGTTCTCTTGTACAACAAAGTTCAGATAAGTCCCTTCAATCCAATCACTGAATTCGTTCACTAAGGGTCTCCAAAACATAGCCCTCAAGGTACGACGTAAACCCCTCTTGAGTAGATACCGAGTTCAACTGGAAACGAAACCAATTTGTTGGGCTTAGGGCAGACCCGGGTTCTATACTTTTGTTTTTGCACCAACAAAAGACCCACAGTGTTGGCCCTTTCGGCAACAACCTACGAATAGGTTGCAGTCTCACCTGAAACAGCTATAGGGTGCCGCAGAATCAGGTTTCTACAAGCAGAAGAGGGATATTACTGTACCTTTAGCCTCTAACAAATGATAATCATTAAATACAGAGCTTTGACATTCACTTATTTAGCTTCGTGGTTAGATAAACAAACAGTGCCTTGCTTAACCCTTTACTGGGAATTTACAGCGAAGTTAGTATTTAGTAGTGATCTTACTTATCAGTTATATATTTATCAATGCATAAAAGAACATAACAATAACACTAAAAGAACCACAACACACGATATAATGTGGTTCACCCCCAGTTTAGGGGTTACGTCCATAGAACTGTGTTTTATTCAACTCTTTACAAAAACCACAGTTCTGATCTGTGCACTCAGCTGCAAATCCCTTCAGTTCCTCAAAGCTGCGCACTAAGATGCAGATCTCTGTGCACATAGCTGCAGATCTTCTTAATCACCCAAAACCCTCTGCGTACACAGCCACAGAGGTTGTCCACACACACAGCTGGGACTTAACCTTCCTTACAAAACAAGCCTTAGCTTCGCATCAATGCATCTTACATCAAAAGCCTAACCTGACTCTTTTACAAAATTGCTTATTTATACAAAGTGCACTTATTACAAAACCATGGGCTTAAACCATGGGCACCCTAAACCATAAAACCTAGACTTAAACCATCGGTTAATTACGAAAAAAGGGCTTTGACGCAACCCCGACACCCCTAAGACTATTGTTGGAGCAGGGTCCCGCAGCTACAGGAAAAGCTACCATTTTGGAGGATAGACAGTTTGGCGAAGACGAAGAGATAAGGTGAAGCTACGATGCCCATAGCAGGTTTCTAGCTGCAGAGTAGAGCCAGAAACCGTGACTATTGGAACAGAGAATTCAAAGGAGACGACAGTACCTGAGCAGCCGAGAAGAGAGAGCTCAACCATTGCATTGAAGGCAGCAGCGGAAGACAGGAGGGCTAAGCTACCCTCATAAAGGAAAAGGAGTGACGAGGCTGAGGTATTGAAGACAAAGGACAGAAAAGGGGAAGTAGTGCATAGTACCCATGGTCATTGCTGGGAAGCATGGAAGACTGCATAGAGAAGTGGTGTGACGGAAAGCGGCTACCCCAAGTACAGATATTCCGACTGTCACTAGTTAGGGTTTTGGGTTACTGTTGGGATAGGCCCACATTGTTGTAATGGCAAGACCTCTGGGCCACCTATAAAGGGATGTAATTTGTATTGTAAAAGGTTAGCTAGTCGGATAACATATAGTTAGCTATTGATTCTGTTAGCTCACTGTTATTTTTGTATTGTAATAATCCGCAGGGATTGACAGAGAGAGAGAGTGAGAGTATATTGTAATAAGGCAATATAGAGATAGAGAAGATATATAGGAGAGAAGGGCTCCAGGTAGTGAGTGCGGAGTTACCCAGAAGATCTCTAGCTGCATATGTGGTGCAGCAGAGCTGTGTACCTCTCTCAAGTTATAATATAGAAACACAGTTCTGTGGACGTAGCTTCTACCCTGGAAGTGAACCACATAAAATCAGAGTGTTATGTGATTGATTCATGTGATTGTAATTACTTGTTATATCTTTCATTCATTGCTTGAACTTTGCTTACAGTAAATGTATGTATGTGTTATTCAGTTACAGCATTATAGAAGGATAAATGCAAGTTGAAGTCTTTAAGTATTCTGTATAAGAGTTTGTCTAAGTTTCACTCAATACAGTTAAGAGTCGCAGTATAAAGAAACCTTATATATATATTGAGTCCTATAAGTTGAACACCAGTAAGCTAAGTACGCTGAGCCGTAGCGGTAGGATATCGTAGGGAGGCGATATCGCACCAACAGAGGAGCTGTGGTGCACAGTACCGCAGATTGAGGATCGAGCGTAGGAGAGAGTTACGTGTTGTACAGGACACAATGATGCGATAAAGGTTGGATTCATCATGAGTGATAGGAAATGACACATTGCCGAGAGGAAACTGCACACCGCAAGGAAGAGAGAGGTCTCGCGGGCTAAGAAAAGTTGCGAGACGCACATAGGATGCCATACAGAACCTAGTCAAGACACTTGAGTCTTTGGCCAACCCATTAGAATCACTTTGGGTGAGGCTTTAGGCCACTCCGTGGTCTATTTCCGAAAGAGCCAGTGAGCTAGGGGTGTTGTTGGTTCATTATAGTAAACTCGGGTCTGCCCAAACGACCAATGACTATTTTGAGTCGCAACTCCACTTACAAACTTCCACAAAAACCATAGAGTTACCAAAATTAAGGATTGTTAAGGTGCGCGCCCCAACATCAACCCACCCAAATGGTGAATGTGCTTCTGATGCAATCGTCAGACCTGAAGGATAACTAGAAACCCAGAGGGAATAAGAAGAATGGTAAAAAAAATTGTAAGGGTGGGAATAGGAATGAAAATTCCAATTCTAATGACAAGAATGCCCACAATGATGGAGGGGACAAGGAGTCTAAACATAAGGTTAATTTTTCTTGAAAATTGTGTGAGGATGACCACCTCACTCACTTGTGCCCTCATATAGAAGAATCCTTGAGGTTCATAGCACAGGGCTTTGCTGTGTTGACCAACCCTTTAACCCATAATCAAAACATGAATTCGAGGACCCATGATCAGTCTGGTGGAGATCAAGATCCGTTGGAAGCTAGTAGTGGCCATGGTTGCATCAATATCATGCATCCTACTAAGGTTGTGACTAGTGTGAAGGACTATGGTTCATCACAACCTAACCTTGGAAATAAACCTGCTCCAACTGGGAGTCCTTTGCATATTGAAAACCCTATGGACAAACCTTAAGTTGCACCTCGCATTCCTAAGGGGGTCGTTAAGGATTCGGGGAACAATCCTAATGCTCAAGCTGCCCATAATTATTCAGTTGTCAAGGATTTGGGCCACACTCCTTGTACGATGTCTGCACTCAAAGTACTTCATAGTTGTCCTTCTCAAAGGAAGGCTTTGCTTTCTGCTCTTGGTGTTAACAATGATAACTCTTCCTTCATCATCAAATTTGAAACCATAGAACTATAGCCTTTCTTGCCTTACTATGTGTCTCTCTTGATTCATGTATAATGTCTTAACATGGCCGTCAAATGCACTATTATTGATGAAGGTGATGCTACTTACGTGATTTCTTTGGCATGTTGGAAGGGTTTGGGTTCCCCCAAGTTGTCTAAATCTAGTTCCATGTTGACTGCTTTTGATGGTAGATCATTTCCGCCGCATGGAATTCTTCCTTCTCTTAAGGTCCATTTGGGAGGGAAGACCGTCGCGATAGAGGTTGAGGTGATTGATGCGCCCCTTGACTACAATCTATTATTTGGTAGGAATTGGATGTATAGTATGCAAGCCGTGCTTTCTTCTCTATTTCAAGTTGTATGTTTTCTGTTTAATGGGAAGATAGTTATGATTGATCAAACATCATTCAAGAATCTGTGTGTTACTGCATCTTTAGGAGCTTCTATCTCGATTGTCGAGCACTCTCAGCCGACAACTGGGAGTGTGGGTGTGGGCATGTATCCATCCCTTATGGGAAGCTTTAGTTGTCCTACACTTGTTCTTATGATCAGTTCTAGTTTTGATGGGGCTTTGTCTTCATTGAGATTGGTGTCTTTTCGCACTACCCATATGGAAGATCCTTGGATTCTTTCTACACTAAGTCCTCCATGTAAGCCTATCGAAACAAACATGCCATTGCTTGCAGCAATGATAGCATATCAAGCAAATCTTGAATGTGTTGCAGAACCTAGTCCTTCTTATTCATGGAAAAAGAAGGAGGACCCATATGTGCTGCCTACATGGGAAGTTGAGTCTTCTCACGCACATGACTGCCTTGATAGTTTTTTTCCATCAGATGAAGCTATTATTGAGGCCATGTCTGGAGTTGAGCCACCTTGGGAAGAGTTGCATCATAGATCTTATTTTCTTCCTGATCTTGACCGTTTGGAGTGTGAAGACTTTAGGGATATTCTTAGTGAGAGAATTGGTAGCCCCATGGTTCCATTAAGCTCTCCTGGTCCGATGGATGATGAAAACATGGTGAATATATCTCCTACAATTTCTATCAATATCTCTCACAATCTTGGCAAGATTGAGAATGTCTATATTGGGGAAGAATGTTCCCATGCTGAGATTCAAGAGTATACCAAGTTGTTCAAAGAGTTTTGTGACGTATTTGCTTGGTCATACGAGGAAATGCCAGGTATTGACCCTTGCATTATTGAACATGAAATTAAAACTTATCCCAATGCTAATCCTATTCGACAACGCTTGCATGCGGTGAATCCTAGAAAATCACCTGCGATTAAGGTTGAGATAGAAAAGTTGTTGAATGTCAATTTTATCTATCCTGTTCCCTTGACGGAGTGGGTTTCAAACCTCGTTTTGGTGGATATGAAATAGGGAGCGACCCGTATATGCACTAATTTTTGTGACTTAAATCGTGCCTATCCTAAGGATAATTTTCGCACACCATTTATTGATCAAATTTTGGATGAGTGTGCAGGAAGCGAGGTATTTTCCTTTATGGATGGCTTTTCCAGATACAATCAGATACAGATCAAACCCGAGGACCAACATAAGATTGCATATATTTGTCCTTGGGGTAAGTTTGCATATAGGAAGATGCCTTTTGGCCTTAAAACCACTGGAGCCACATTTTAGTGGGCTATGAACTTGATCTTCCATGATCTCAAATTGATTATTGAAGTCTTTTTGGATGACCTTACTACTCATTCTCGTATGAGAATGTGTCATTCCTACCATTTGAGATTAGTGTTCGAAAGATGTCACCATTACTTGGTTAGGTTAAATCCTCATAAGTGCATCTTTTGCATGAAGTTTGGTCACTTGTTAGGATTCATTGTATCCAAAGAGGGTATAAGAGTCGACCCTTTAAAGGTTGAGGAAATACTTCAATTGTCTTCCCTGAGAAACATTAGACATCTTCAATGTTTGCAAGGCATCACAAATTTCTTGCGGAGATTCATTGTCAACTTTGCCAATTTGACTAGAGGATTTATGCATAATTTGAAGAAGGACACTACCTTTTGTTGGGATGAGCAAGCCTAGGAGTCCTTTGATGCACTTAAGCGAGCCTTAGCATCGGCCGCGGTGATTAGTCCACCCGACTATAGCTATGAATTTTTAATTTATGTGGTCACATCCATGGAGATGATTGGTATGGTTTAGGTTCAGGAGGATGAGGAGCTCCAGGAGCATGCCATATATTATTTGATCCAAGACCTTATAGATGCGGAGATCCATTATTCCCATGTGGAGAAACTTTCCTTAGCTATCGTTCATGCGGTTCAAATATTGAAACACTATATTCTCCTCCGCTAAACCTTGGTGGTAGCCCATGTCAATCCATTTCAGTTTGTCCTCACTAGAAGGATAATAGGGGTAAAGTATAATAAGTGGATTGTCATCTTGCAAGAATTCGATCTCATGTTTTTTTTGGCAAAATAAAAAAAAATCATTGATTTTTGCGGAGCTTATATTGGATTTCCCAAGCGAGGACAAGGAGGAAGTTTGTGAAGATACGTTTGTCGATGAGCAAATTTTCCTGACCTCATGTTGGCTATCATGGGTAGACCCGGGTTTACTGTATTTAACCGACAACACCCCTAGCTCACTGGCCCTTTCGGTGACAGACCGCAAAGCGGCCTGAAGTCTCACTTGATGTGATTCTAATGGGTTGGACAAGGACTCAAGCATCTTGGACCAGGTTCTATGGCATCCTATTTGCAACTTGCAGCTCTTCTAGCCGTGAGGCCTCTCTCTCTGCGCATCGCACGACCCTTCTGCTCGCGTCGCGTGATCTCCTTGTCTCGCAACTTCCACCGAATCACGATGAATCCATCCTTATCGCATCGTTGTGGACCAGGCGACACGTAACTTTCTCCCCAATGCTAAGTCCTTAACCTACGGTATCGTGCACAGCAGCTCCTCTACCGGTGCAGTATCGCCTCCCTAGAATATCCTACTCCCGCGGCTCAGCGCTCTTAGCATTGTTCGTGTCGACTTGCAATACTCAACATACCAGGCTGTTTAACACTGCGACTAGTGACTGTTTCAAGCAAAGCATAAATGAACCTACATACAACATGCCAAAGACTTCAACTTATGTCTATCCTTCTATACTGCTGTGAACTGAATAACACATACATACATTAGACTGTAAACAAGGCTCATATAATAACTGACCGATGCAACAAATGAACACAACACATGAACCAATCGCATAACACTCGATTTTAACATGGTTCACCTCCAGGATGGAAGTTACGTCCACAGAACTGTGTTTCTATTATAGCTCAGGGGAAGGTAAACACAGTTCTGCTGCACTGCATATGCAGCTTGAGATCTTCTGGGTAACTCCTCACACATCCTGGAGCCCTTCTCTCTTAGATCTCTTCTCTACCTCTATATTGCACCTCTTACAATATACTCTTCCCTCTCTATCGATCCCTGCGGATCGTTACATGCATGCTCTATGAGCCAACTACTGGTTACAGTAAGATACTACAGCTAATAACAGAACCAGAGCTTGGTTTCTACACAGCCTATACAATCTAATAACTTGCTTTCTCTACTGTCTACAATACCTTTATTGTCTAACCAACTAACCAACTAACCAACCCTTTTACAATACAAAATATATCCCTTTATAGGCGGCCCGAAGGTCTCTCCATTACAACACTGTGGGCCTGTCCCAATAGTAACCCAAACCCTAACTAGTGACAGTTAGGGATTCAACATTATTACAAACATTCTTACATGTGATATTGTTAGAACGACAATTTAACAACATAACATATATACATGTTCCAATAATTTATAATCAAGTTGCTGATTCATATTGTAACTATGTGTTAGATTGGCATTTGTTTCATAGACAATATGCTCATCACAAACATACATTTTTACACATGTAAATAAATAAATCAATCATCATAAAAGTTTTTCATTAAACATCCAAAATGTGATATTACATAAGTATCATAATACAAAAATGGGGCTTATGAGCCACCAAAATATAAATACATGGTAGTACAAAAATGTATCACTCCCAAGAATCTAAGCCTAGGGAGGAGGAGGGGGGTTCTGATCGTGGAAAGTCACCACGACTCTAGCTATCCATTGAAATAACCACACCCATGCTTGTGGTACACCTACCACATAACGCTGCATGGCCTCAGGCAGGTCCTCAACCTGCGCCATGGGTACCCTATGTGTCAGCCACACAAAGTTTGTGTGGATGCTTTGGAGCATTCGCTCTGCATCCACACCAATGATGTCATCTCATCTTCCCCTCCATCTACGACAAGGGAAATTGTGAGGCCATTGTGGTCCTACATATGCATACATATGATAGGATGTCACTATGTGTTGTCACACAAAAACATGTCTTTTGAGTCTATATATCAAAAAACACAAAAAATTAATAATTCAAATTTTTTTTTTAAAAAGGGCTGGGATTCGTTACCAATGTCACCGTATGATAACCTTGGTGGTAGAGGCATATCGAGATCTCCCTGAAAATCTATCCCTGCATAGGGGTAATCATTGATGGCAACTATCTGCCACTGCCACCATGGAAATAAGTTAGCTGGATAGGGTTTTGACACCCTACCTCCACCCAGTCTACGCATCACATCTGCCCAATGTCATTGGGCCAAATCTCAAACCCCATGAAGAGGAACGCCAACTCTAGGGCTGAGTCAAGGAACATGCTCAGTATACTATTGAAAACAAAGTTTCATACCCTACCCATCTTGCAGTCGCTAAGCTGTTGCTTCATGTTACTCAATAGTGCAATACTCCAATCATAAACTGTGGGTCTCATGCACTCCACTGCATAGAACATCAACGGCTGTGAGGTCTGGTGGAGTGAGGCTAGCCCTGCTATCCTACCGAGTGTTAGTAGTATAGCCTTCAGGCCCAGTACCTATATGAAGTTTATTGGGATATGAATCCCAACCTTCTTTGTGTCTGGATAATAGTATACAGCGATATACTCATCTAGGGTGAGGCCACCTTCGGGCGAATGAGAACATAGGTTCACCACTCCCCCCCGTCAAGACAATCCTGTAATGAAGTATATATCCTCCACCTCTATAGTTAGGGACATCCTGTTGGTCTAGAAAGAATTTGAGTTAGGATCCCATTAGTCTACTAGCATCTGTAGTAGTCTTGGTTTGGCCCTTAAGCCCTTAGGACACCAAAACTTCTAGATCCCACATGCACGAAGAGATTATTGATCCATTATATCGCCCCGTACTTCTTATTCTACATTCTTGTGCTCTTGTTCCCTCTATTCTAGAACAATCCTTCACATTTAATTTAAGTTTTGGTCATTACATGTCTTAGAAAAACTTAAACAAAGCCACATACATGAATCTTCACAAAACAATCGCGTATGTACGTGAATTTGAGCCATTTTTCCACGTATAGCCAGCCCTATACATAGAAAAATCCTCAATTTCCACGTGGGTTGAGGCACATATCTTAGATTGTCCTAGAAATCAATTTTTACCATTGAAATTACAAAAATTTACATGCAAATGAAAGAGCAGGGCATGGGAATTTACCTGGAAAAAATGGTGTCCGATTCTGCGAGCTGAAACTCCCAGAATTCATGTTTGAAGTTCTAAGCTCAACTGTGTAAAAATTTCAAATGATATATAATGTTTTGAATTTTTTACTATTTATAGAAAATTTTCAAATTTTTGAAAATTTTTACCCCCTTTCTATAGTTTTGGACCATTTCTGACCCTTTTGGACCTTTGACTAATATGATGATGTAAGAGACCATTTTGAGCGCCATTTCGACCATTGTTTTAACCTGTTTGTGTCGATTTCAAGTATGATGTCTAAACTGGCATATAGGTTAGATTTCACCTCGATTTTCATTTTGCATGACCTTATAACCATTTCATTATAACCTTAGGTATGAACCCATTCTATCATGTCATGAAACTTTCTTGTTGTTTTGGAAGTGACATGATGTGAATGGTAGCCTTACATGGGTGCCCTAGTTAGCTACTTGTTTGCATTTGGTGCCCATACCAACACTTTATCCTTTAGGGTGTGGGAGTCCATTGTATAGTATCACCATGACATTTTGCAAGAGCCTCATACTCCTCTTGATATTTTGCTGGCCTGTTTCCCTAGGACTCCCTTATGTCAAGTTGTAATTGCATTTTCATGAGATTTTCCTTCCTCATTGAGCCTTATGCCAGCTTCTCTGACTTCGAGTATCAGCCATATATCCCAAGCATGTCTCATGTCTAGCCACACATATCCATTTTATATATCCTTTGCATCTTGATTCCCTATTTTTACCAAGAGGGGACTTTCCCTTGAGTGTCTCTATCCTACACATGTGTCCTTGCATTGAGCATAGGTATGTTCCACTGCTTGGAACTAGTTTGTTTTCCCATTTGACACTCATCTCCTCCTAGTCTGTAAATTTAAAGAGATTTTATTCTTTTTCAAGATTTTCAAATATTTGAAAAAGTCCAAAAAAAAAAATCAAAAAATGAAAAAGCCGGACAAGAAAAGATGTTATCTTTGGTAGCAGTCGAGTCATGTCACCTTCGAACAGAGCACTATATATCACATCCATTGATTGGGTTAATAGTTTGAATTTAGGAGTTGTATTCATTTCTCTGAGTTTATCTCCACTAACTAGTTAAGCTTCCAGTCCCTATGGAGCCTCTGTCGATGCTTCTTGTGTCGCAGAGATGTCCCAGTTTCGTATATCGAGTCTGTGCTGCCTACATTTAGTCACCATTCACCTTTATGCTCTTGTTCGAAGGAAGTTGAAACCCGAGTCATCCATTCCTCAGTTATCTTAACTCTGCATGTCAACCATTCTTGGTATAGTTACTGTTTCATGCACCTTAAGATCGAGTCCTTCCACATTATACAGATTTTCTAAGTACCTCGTTTTGGATGATGGGGGATACCTTAATTCCCTCCTTCCAGCAGATTTCATCCCATCGACTTCAAATCATTTATTCTGGGATAGGAATATAGAGTCATTTTTTAGTTCCTTGAGACTTGCAATCATCAGTGGCAAGTTCTCTTGCCATTGACAATTTTTTGGGAATACATCAATGTCCCCTGATCGATGGATTCTCTCAAGTGTTCAACCTCAACACTCTTATTCACACTTATTAGTTTGCACTCTAGTACCTTGATTCCCATTATCATTATCGGTGGGTGATCTTGCGTTTGTTAATGGTATACATCAATGACCGGTAATCATATGATGGAATACTATGTTCGACCTCGACACCTCTATTCACATAGTAGGACATGTACTCATAGCGGTTTGTTTAGAAGACCTGCTAGAATGGTGGCATCTCATATATGCTACATCCTTGATCGTGCTAGTGTTCATGAGATTTCAGCTCTCGTGGCTTGATTCCAGTATATGTCAGATATTTCCAGCCATAATGGAGATCATGATCCTTTGTATATCTTCATCATGGAGATTTTGAGCTATTTATATTGTACGTGGTGATGACCACACATGTCATATTTGGTATCATGCCTATTCATGGCCATTGTACTCTTATGTATCCGGGAATGCTACATCTACTTGCACTTATGTGCAGAGTTTGATCATTGTATTGTACTGATTGGATGGCTGGTTCTTCCATGGGTTCTTCATCACTCCACGTCTTGGATGGAATTATAATGTATTTTGGCCATCATATGACCCCTCTGACCTCAAACATTAGGGGGCATATGTTACAGCTGATTTTACCACAATGGTGAATCACACTTTTATGGTCTTCCATGTCCCTCTACAGACTCCTTAGACCCCATGGACCATTTTTATACCTTTGATGTTTCCAATATCATCCCTAAAAACATGTAATAATTTCCATACATGAATTTTAATCCCTTTCTTGCGTATATACGCGGGTTTGACCCTTAAAACCACGTACATCGGTATGTGTGCAAAAGGCCAAATGATTTTGGAGTTTTCTTTGATGTGGATCCGAGTCACTTGTCTCTTGGCCTTCCATATGCCTTGAGATCCCTCGGATTCGACCTTCCATTAACCCATTGAAGAGCTATATAAGGAACCCTTTGGATACATTGAAAGGAGAGGAACTGAAGAGCAAGAAAACTATAGTCCATTGTTGTTGGAGCTTATACTTGAGTCTGCATCCCTTTGTCCCTTGGAGCACTTTCTGTTATTCCCAAGATTGCCTTTTTCTTGTGAGCTTGCTATCGAGAGATGGAGGATTGAAGTTGTGGAGGCCCAAGTGGGGGACTCAATTTCTCTGATTCACAGATGTGCTGACAGAGGTTGTCACTAGTGTAATCTTTGTTTTATATCAATAGAAATATCTTTTCCTGTCCAATAATGTGTATTTAAATGAGTATTTGATCCATGGATGCTTTTAAATGCTTATATGTTATTGATTATATATTCTAGAGTATGTCTAACACAATTATATATAGCATGCTTGTCTTGTTTGCTAAGTGTTGAGATAGCAATTTATCAATACAAGTTGAAGTTGGAAAGCTCAATGGAGATCTACATCAACTGTCCGGAATAAGGTACGAATTGAGATCCTTTAGTGTTAGATATTTGGTTTTTCTTGCATATAGGAAAGGATTGATTTCTGGATTCAAGTTTTCTGTTGTGGTACCCCAAGCCATAGGAATTTCTCTTCATAATAGTTACATTGCTGGAAATGACTGATTTGTTTATCTTGTGGTTCAACAACATTTCCATAATGCAAAAACAAATATCTGTGTGTAAAACTAGATGAAATTGATAAATATTGAGATGGTGAAGATGCCTGGAAAAACCAATGACAAAAAATTGTTGTACTATCTCATTTCCAGCCTAAATAATGGATCAAGAGCTGATCCTTTACCCACACATGCACCTATCCTTAACTGTTCCCTTAGGGTGTAAGGATTTACTCATCCATGTGGGTTGTAGTGAATGGAATCAATCCTACTTCCACCATATAAACCTTAATCCAAACTAGAATCTCTATAATTATACTCCTTTGCATCCATTTCTTGATGTTTTATTCTTCCTTTGAAAATGATTGGTTTTTCTCTACTACAAATTGTTGATGTATTTCTAAATTCAGAATGTATTCACTTGTATATTTTATATTGTATTTCATTGTACCCCGATGGAGATGTTTGTTCCTCCAACCAGGAAAGTCATTAATATAATAAAGTCATGTAAATTCATTGAGGTTAATCCTCCATTGTAGGTTGGGGCAATAGTCCCCACAATTGAGTTGAGGATAACCCTTCAATTGTAAGTCAGGGCAATAGTCCCCACAATTTAGGGGTATTAGGATTATTATACTCTCCTAGTGAGGTCATCCTTGTAAGAGTAAATGTCAAGTGAAAAAATTATAAATAGAGAGTGAGACTCTCTATTTGAAACAAACACTCACTCAATTGTAGCACATGAGTGAGAGAAGAGGAGCTTGCACAAGTGAGAGAGAGAGAGAAGTCGTTAGAGATCATCTTTGTGTATTTGGGTTTTACTTTTTCTATTGGTGCTCATTCTATCTCTGAGGAAATTGTGAGGTTTTCTCCTTTATGGTTTCCCCAAGGAAAAATATTTGTGTCTCTTGCCTCTTGTGATTATTTTTGTGCATGTTATTCTCTCAGATAAGATCCTAACTCATATTGATTAAATGATAGAAATATAACATGGTATCAGAGCCTCTCTGAAACAAGACACCGTATAGTTATGGGAACTAGGGCTTCCAAGTTGAAGGTGTTATCTCCATGGATCAACAAGAAAGAAAAGGTAGGCCAACACACCTCAATAGGGCACATCTATTGGTGGTATCAGTTTTTGAATCAGACAAGTTTTACTGTACAACTAAAGTACAACTGCAATGGTAGAAAATGGAAATTAGGGTTTCATGCTTGAAAACCCTAAAATAGTAGTTTTGGTACATTCACTATATCTTGAGATTGGAGAAGGGTCAAAAACCAAAATTTTTATAGGACAAAGGGAAATCCGTGCTGTACATTGTGTATAACTTTAACCCTCATATTCACTATGTTCTGGCAGATATGATTCCTCCAAATCAAGGTTCCATCCTCTCCCAGGATTCATCCCTAAACATGACACCAAGGGATAATTTCTATATCTTAGGATACGAAAGCCCAAATTAAATTTTGAAAGATGTTCCATATAGGGAACATATTATAATTTCTATGGTAAAAGTTTCATACCTTGAAGATAAAACAATGACATAGGGAAATATGTACAAGTTCATTAGGTTGAAGAGTCCTTAAATAAGTCACCTTGGGAAAAATCTCATAAGTCCCAATTGGTGAAACCAATTCTTCTCATACCTATGGTGTTGGAAAGAGGACATATGAGGATACCTCAGTGAGAAGTTTCATATACAGAGGAGTAGTAATATCTCATATATTGTAGAAACAGTATCAAGAAATTCTGCGGAAGAAATTGAAGAAAACTAGGGCATCAGATATTTTGTAGTTCTGATCACAGTTTTGGGAAAATGAGTATGTTGCTCAGCTCTCCTTGAGAAGGTGCATCTTTCTATCCGATTAGATATGAAATATTCCAAGTTTTTAAAAGGAAGGTTTCTCTAACAAACCCTAGATCAGCCAGATCTGGAACCAGGACAGACACCTCAAATTGGTAAGATCTAATTTTTTTCTATTTACATTTGAGGTTCTCATTTCAAAATCACCTATCACACTATATTGACCCAAATATTGGTGAAGCTGACAACTTCCAAGTATGGAAGTATAGGACCTCCATGATCCTTGATGAAATTTACTGGGATCGGTTCTAAGAGATAGAGGGAGATGTGGATAAGGCTAGATCCAAGAGAATCATTGCAGATTCTATTAAAGATCATCTCTCATGTGTCATCCCTGAAGACACCAAAAGGAAGTGTTCGATGCTATGACGAAGAAATCAAAGAAGAATAAGATATTGTTATAACCACCTTGAATGGCCTCCTAGGATTATTGGATTTATTCATTCAAGGAATTTGTGCCAAAAGGAAGTGATTACCTTTAGCAGACTCTAGGAAGAGTGCACACAAGAAGAATCTCGACTCATAATAAGAGAAGAGAAGATGGGAGCAACTAAAGATCAAGCTCTCATGATTCAAAGAAGATCCCTCAAGCGGTGAGGAATATGAAGGACTCAATTCTTGAAGAACCTCTTATCCATCTTAACATTTGGATAATAAATGATGATGTTATAAATGAAGAAGATGATGAAGCTGAAGGCTCAAGAAGGAATCTACCACGAAACAAATAAAGATAAGTATTTGAATTGTCTTTTACTATATATCTAGTTTTTTAAATGACATTGCTTAGCTACAGAATGTTTGCATCAATGGCAGTATACTAATAATATGCATGTTATGAGTAAGTAGCTCATGGTGCTATACAACTCTCCATTGCTACTTATCTAGAATGAAACCTATTTGCTGACATATTGGATTAGAGCACAATCTCAATGATGTCATGGTAGAGATGGAAGGCACCTAGAAAGTTTCTGTGAGATATGGATGAATGTTGTATTGGCTAAAATAGTTGCATGATTATATATTTATGCGTAATAATTTTCCATTATAAATATGAATTATGAAATGTTTCTAACCATACAACCGGCGCATTTGACTTGTAGGAAAGATTGCGTACAATCGTCTACAAGAAAAGAAGGATGAGACTTGTTCTAAATAACAAGTGATGACAATTCAAGATTCACTCTAAGAATCCAAAATGAAGAATGATGACTAGAATTCAATGTCAAAGAACTAAAGGGAAGTCTATAGTATCTTCCATATGGATCTACAAGATCCATCATGTAGTAGAAGGCAACATCGTGGGATACAAGGAAAGTTTTGTAGCATGAGGATTCTCACAGAAAGAAGGAATATACTATGAAGAGACATTTGCATCCACTAGAATTCGAGACACATGACAGTTAGACTCATGTGTGAAAATTAAAGAAGGCCTCGGATGAGCTCATAAGGAACCCATGGGATAACACATAAATGAGGAGCTTGGAGATCACATAGAGTAATGAAGATCTTAACTGTTGCTACAAGGTTGAAGATGAAAGCCTATAGAGGATGACAAGCTCACACATGGGTGCGAGAATGACTTTTGAAAAGGCTCAAGATAGAGGATCTTGGTATCTAGTTACCCTATATGGATAGATATAATATTAGTAGAAGAGGAAGCTACTTGTCACTCAAGTACATAATGTTTCAATAAAGAGTAAGAAAGGAAGAGGGAGAATGATGCTCCAATTCAGAGGGAGTGACTGTAGAATATCTTGAGGTTTGACATGGTATGATAGGATGGACGAATTACTGATGACTCTCAGATTTATTGAGAGTAAAGAAGATTCCAACCTTTAATTCAAGGTTGAAGGTGGAAGAACATTGATGCTCATGTTATATGTTGATTACTTGTTCATGACAAAAAAATGGAACTCATTAAAGTTGCAATAAGAAGACATGCTACCAAGTTCAAGATAAAGGACTTGGGTATGGTACTTTCTAAACATGGAGGTGTGGCAAAGTGAAAATTGAATCTCCTTTGGACAAGGGAAGTATGCAGTAGAGATTCTCAAGGGGTTCTAGATGATGGATTACAAAGACATGGCCACACCTATGGCATCAAACTTGAAGATATTGAGTGATGCTTCATCAGAGTCAGCTGATGCCATAATGTATCATTAGATGATTGGGTCATTGATGTACCTGATGAAGAAAATACCATATATTTAATTTGATGTGAACACATTGAGCCAGTTCCTGACAGACCCAAGAGATGTTCACCTAATTGGTGAAAATCATATTCTGAGGTACCTGAAGGGTACAATTGACTATGGGTTCAAATATGAAGCGAATCAGAAGATTAAACTACAAGGTTATGTGGATTTTGATTGGGAATGCAGTGCCATTGATATGAAGAGCACTTTGGGGTGTTGCTTCAGTATGGCATCAGGTGTGATCTCTTGGTTTATCAGGAAGTAGTCCTGTGTGGCACTGAGTACAGCCGAAGAATAAGAGGAGCAGTGAAGCTCCATTTTGTGATCTAGATCGAGATCTCTCGAAAGAGGGAGTTCTAGCATAGCTGGTGAAATAGGTTGTCTATGCGCACTCTGAGCATAAGATCTTAGCAAAGCTCGTAGGTTTATCAGATGTAAATGGCCCTGTAGGTTTTCCTCCAATGTAATTAGTACTGATGAAGCTCGTAGGTTATCTTTGGACATAATCATCCCTGATGTGATTCTATGCTAGAAATGGCTAGAGTGAAGTTTGAGTACTTCAGGGAGAAGCTTGGTGTTCTCCATGTCTAGGTTCCTCCCATGGTCAGCTGTAAGTGATGTTCCTTTTTGACATGGTGGTAGGATTGGTTCCTCCCATGGTCAGATGTAAGTGTTGTGCCTTTCTAACATGGTGGAAGGATTGGTTCCTCTCATGATCAGATATAAGTGATGTTCCTTTTTGAAATGCTAGTAGGATTGTTTCCTCCCATGGTCAGATGTACATGCTATGCCTTTCTGAAATAGTGGTAGGATTGGTTCGTCCCATGGTTAGATATAAGTGTTGTGCCTTTCTAACATGGTGGCAGGATTTGTTCCTCCCATGGTCAGATATAAGTGATGTTCCTTTCTAAGATAGTGACAGGATTGGTTCCTCCCATGGTCAAATATAAGTGTTGTTCCTTTTTGACATGGTTGAAGGATTGGTTCCTCCCATGGTCAGATATAAGTGTTGAAGATGTGAAGATCTACATGGAGGCTAGGCCTACATCCAACAAATTTGGCTTTGTAGAGCTTCCTATGACAAGTATAATTTAGAGACAGTACCATTTTCTCGAGATAGTGGAAGCAATGATGATGATGATCCTTCTTTGACGATGATATAGTAATGAAGACTAGTCATAGGAACATTGGATGAGGATTGAATATGATAATGCAAGATATGGAACATTAAGTGTATTTTTCACTTTTGGTTCCCTGAACAGGCCCAAGGGTTCTAGATAAAGTGAATTGATTTCTCTTAGAGTTGGTTGGGAGGAACGACTATTCCTTTTATGTTTTCTTGACAGTGGTGCCAGGATCCTTGTCTTATTATTAGCTAATGAAAACTAGTTATAGTAGGATGTTTATCTTAACTTTGAATTGAAGCTATATTCTTTTAGGAATAATTTTTTTTATGCATATGTATAGGACAAATATCTATCATGTATCGAAATAGAATGTATATTTGTTACAGTCCAGTATCCATTCCTATTATGTTATCAAAACTATATCTTATTTTTTGTATTTTATTCATGCCTATAAAACAAAATATTTATTTATTAATGTATCTATGATCAGGAATCCATACCTGAATCGAAGATTGCTAGTAATTTGTATTATTATAACCACTAGTAATTTGAAGGCTACTGTAAATCTAGTCAATTATCATAGACCACTTAGCTTATATTATAACTCTAATTAAAGGCTGAAGTAACCTTTTTAATAAATTGAAAGACCTTAACAAGATTTTACCCGTATTTTTTCCTTAAACCACTAAGACCCTAAAGGCTTGTTAAAAACCTTAGCTTAAACATATTCAAGAGCAAGATCAAGGATTACGAGCAACCAAAGATACTATATCTAAAAACTGATAATCAAAGGATAATTGTACTATATAAAATAATAATCAATTATATTAGAATCTAGTCGAGAGTTGAAAGGACTTCATAAATTTATAACTTATTAAAATGCATCCCATTTAAAAACCTTGTTAGAAATCAAATTTTACAGATCAAGAATGTTAGATCAGGATCCATCATGATCTTAAGGAATCACTGTAAATACCCTATACTCATATACTCAT
>LPNX010168918.1:258707-376775 GCA_001517045.1 Pseudotsuga menziesii
ATATATATACATACATATATATACATACATATATACATACATATATACATACATATATACATATATATATACATATATATATATACATGTGTGTGTGTGTGTGTGTGTGTGTGTGTGTGTGTGTGTCTAACTACAAATACATAATGCAAAAAATCCACACTAACCCTTCATATATATTTTAACTTGATTTAGCTATTGAACATGACCACTTAGTTATGACAACCTTTAAAATGCAAATTACCGTTATAATGAACTAGTTTACTTGTTGTCAAGCCGTAAAAGGAAAGTCATGTTTATTTGTCGATAGTTATAGTTGGTGTGCATGCCTGTTAAGTTTTAAGCTACTTGTTAACCCCATTTTGATGCTAGGACAAAGGATTTTATAGGTCTTACTTAGTTCTTGGATAATGAAAATCCTACCTTTAATTTTTTCAAGTATTAGTAGTGGAGAACTTGCCTTGTTTGGTAACACCTTCCTAGGTAATGTTTAACAAGGGACTTAACTATGGTAAGGGAAAAATAAAGCTATCTGGAGCAACCGAATCCAGTTGGTTCGTTAGTAGTTGAATCTGACTATCATTTTAAATAATGAAATATGAATAATATATTAGATGATGAATATTACAATGATGTCTTGGCCTTAAATATGGTTTGGACATTCATGATGAGGAGACACCTCCTTTCATTCTAACCTAACATAAATTAGTTAATTATTTAATTATAATCTTATTTTATGTTCATTACATTAGCACTCCCTTTAAGGGAGCTTTGTCCTCAAAGCTTAAACTATTGTCTTTTCATTCTCGTTTTGTGTTGAAACAGTGTCATTACTTCATTTATGTCTTTTTAAGAACTTGTATTAGGTGTGTGCCTGGTCTTTACGCAATAGTTTTTCATTTTCCTTTCATTTGTAACTTGAATTTGTACCCCATTATGTTTATTATTGTTGTCCCATTTTCCATGTACTTGAATATGAGGAATATTTTTTTGACTAACCATATCAAGCGTTGTTTTAGAGATCGCTTGTCCCACAATAATCATGATGTCATCACGTAATGTTTCCATTTTATTATCCTTACGATTTATCTCGAGAAGTGGTGTTTCATGAGGCTTCTCATACTCGAAGTCACCTGATAGTGTTACATTTAGGTTTCTCCAGGGTGGTAGAAGAGTTAAGGTAGAAGATGAATCTACGATATCTGATTCCTTTGACTTGGATTCCTTTGCATATTGTAGGATCCATATTTTGTCATTGTATGGATCATCCTTATTGTTAATGACACTAGCGTGACTCTCATTATGATCTTGGTCGAGCTTATCTTTATCAAATATATTATTGGCATTTTGGTCATCCCTATGATATTTAGTCTATGTGTCTTGTTTATTGTCTTGATCAATTTTGTTACTCTCATTTTTGTTGACATAGTGGTCCAACATATTTGAGTTACTGATATGGTTTGTATTAGACCTTAGTTTTTGTAACATTTCCATTATCATGGTATTCTGGTTTTGTGTCATGATGCTCAAGTTTTGTGCCATGGTTGTTCTATGTCATCACACACATCTCGTCATCTAATTCTTTTCATTTCTGGTGCATGATGTCTACTCTGTCATCAAGTTTTCTTCTTAGTACTAGAACAACATCTTCTTTGATTTCTTTCTTAAGTACCTTGTTATTTTTCATTTCTTCTCTTATTTTTTCTGGGTTGGCAACGAGGGCCTTGATGTCCTTCTCCAATTTCTCAATTTTGTCTTTTAATTCAGTCATAGCCTCGGTCCTTTTATGCAAATGTGTGTATTTGGAAGTTTATTTTGACTTATGGAGGAATAAAAGACAACTAATGTCTTCAAAATAATTAATGAATTAATAATTATTATTATAATTAATTTATGTGTTGAAATAAAATAATAAATATTTAAGTATTTTATTAAAAGGTGTATTAATAAGTTTTAAAATATTATTATAATAATATTTGTTTTATTAATATTATTTTTGTTTGTAGGGCTACCTGGAATGAGGGAGGGTGCAACCTAGGTTGAAGTTGGAAAGCAAAACCATGTGTTGGTCTTACTTTTCTTTTTTTTTACCTGCTTTTTCCTTTATTTTGTTTTTTTACTTTTATCTTTTCTTTTTAACTTTCTTCTTTCTTTTCAATTCTTTACCTTTATCTTGTTTTTTTGTTTTTGGACAATGTCCTATATTCTAGGGAAACCCTAAATAATGGAGAGGGAGTCGAGAAGGTGGAGCAAAGAGAGGAGAGTGAAGTGATATGGAGTGTGGGAGTGGAGGGCAGTTGAGTAGAGAGAGATATGGGTGAAATGGAGCAGCGAAAGAAATTAGGAATTGATGAGCTGAGTCCGAGTTCAATTAAGAATTGATGAGCCGAGTCTGAGCTCAGAGTGCATGAGTGAATCCGTTCTGATACCAAATGGAGCAACCGAATTTGGTTGGTCCATTAGTAGTCGAATCTGACTATCATTTTAAATAATGGTATATGAATAATATATTAGATGATGAATATTACAATGATTTCTTGGCCTTAAATATGGTTTGGACATTCATGATGAGGAGACACCTCCTTTCATTCTAACCTAACATAAATTATTTAATTATTTAATTATAATCTTATTTTATGTTCATTACACTATCCCTAAGAATTGAAAACATGTATTGAACTATATGATACCTCCTAAAGAAAGGTCCTAAGTTATGCTATGAAACAATCATTACATCAACCAAAGTGTTGAAGCTTACATTGAAGCAATATGTATGCATATAGTAACATGGTGGATTTTTAAAATAAGGAAAAGGGTAAATATGGTGGTGAACGAAAAATATTGAGATTGGGGTTAATATTAAAATGTAAGTGGCAATTAAAGAAGCCACATGAAGGCTTACAGCCTTCCAGCTGGAAAGTACGATTCTGACTCAAAAAATCCTAAGGGTTTAATTTACCTTTGCATTGTTTTACTTTTTCTCTGCGCTGTGAAAAACTCCACCTGTGCACTCTGTAGTTGATGGTGAAAGATCACAAGATCTTGGATTTCAAGATATTTTATTTCTCCAGGACTTTGTCACACTCCATATCTTTAATTCGCACCAGCAAGATTATAACAGGTTGAATCCTTGTCCTAACAACGTTTGTTTTCCCTTGGTGTTAGTTTTGTGGGATATCTACATTAATCTCTTGGTCGTCATTTCCAAAGTCGACTTATGTGAAGGGTAGGTCACTATAGGTTACGTTTTTGGATTTCTTTGTTTTAAAATATATATTTTTAAATCTATATTTGACCTCTGCATTGTTTTCTTGGAGGAGGTTATGACGAGGGTTTCTACATTGGATTGGAACCCGTCACTGTGGAGGTGGGAACATGGTCCTAGTAAGACCTGATACCCTACATCCCTTTCTCCTTGTGTCTCTATGGATGGTCCATCATTCTCATCAATTGGATTCATTTATGCTTTTCCTTTTGTTGAAGTGGTAAACCCTCTTGTGGTTCTTCCTTATGGGATTTTACAGTTGGTTGTTTTCTTAAAATAAGTCTTCCTCAATGTGGAGTATGAAGGGAACTGTAATGTAATGAAATGTTTACTTTTACTATGGATTCAATATCATACATAGATTTGTAAACAAATTTTTTAAGGTTTAATTATAACCATTTTCGCCAGGATTTATGATCCTGCAACTTGCTTCATAGTGGTTGTAATATTATAATTTACTCTGGTTATATGTCATGTGCTTTGATTGCATCTTTGGTATTGTGGTTTTATTACTGTGTTGATTAAATAATAAACTTAATGTCATGAGGCCACTGTAATTTCGAAAGCATTAAAACAAATGCTAATGTTTCTAGATTTAAACTGGTAATTCATTGCTTGGATGATGAAGATGTAAGGCTGTTGCGTTCTTCATTAAACGATATTAGTATTTACTCATATAGAATACGTATTTGGTTTATGATTCTTATGCAGAAATTAACATTTGTATTTATTCCATATATTGTTATGCCTTATTGATTTTACAGTCATAAAGTATAAACTACTTACAACCTGCAACAGAGGGGTTGCAGCCAATCAAAGGCATATGGCTTGTTTTCTTTAAATATTCAGTTAAGTTGATTTGGTTATGCAAATCTTGTGTAATTGGTTGTTAATGTGTTTGACCATTTTTTTCAGTTTTACCTAACCCTTGTTATAGGAATAAAGGCCTTTCGGTTGCTGAAATTTATAATGTAGATGTTTACAGGGTTTGAACCCTCAACTTGTTCATTTCTTAACGTGTTTGTTTATTAATTTATATACTATTTTTTGTAATACTTTAATAAGTATTTTGGATATATATATATATATTGATTACTGATATCTTCACCTAACTCTGTCAGTCATGTAATTAGTATATATTTATTTATTGTAGTTATTTAGAAGAAATATAGCCTATACAATTTCGTTCTGAATATGCTTTTCGTTAATTATACTTTCGTATTAACCTAAGTGAATTTTTTAGTTGTGAGCTTAGTTGAAATAAAATAAATCCTATTGGCTAAAATATGAGATAACATTTACTCATTTAAAGGGTATCGAACTCTACTGGAAAACTTGGTAATTTATTTGGTTTAAAGATTATCCTGTAGTAAGCCTAAATGAACCTTTACCCAATGCTTACTTAAGAATAAAATGTAAAGTCTATGAATGTATATAGAATGATACTAGAAGGAAAATCAATATCCTTATGATATAAGAAGAAAACTAATCATGATATTATAAGTATATTTATACAGTCATTTTGTTTAAAGAATAGTTACAATATTCTCCAGTTGCCATTAAAATCTAGAAACTATGGCATACTTCATCTAACAATATACAGAATATGATCTATCTATCGTATTCTAATTCAAAAACAGTTCCAAGTTTATAGAGTCCCTCAACATTCATAAAAAATTTAGATATAGATAAAGAATAAATTCACAGATAATAGAAAAAACATCTTAGAACATGGATAAATGTAGAAGGGGGACAAACACCCAAATAATATCGTTCCTCCCAACCATCTCCTGAAAGCATACAATATCACTTTCTTTAGGACCCCCAAGCCTATTCACTAAACCACCAGGATGAAGATGTTGTGTAACGCACCACACAATAATTCTCAGCAACATAGAAAACTTAGTTGCACACTTAACTCTCAGCAATTTTACTTTAGTTATCCCCTCATCGAATTCCTCTTATGTGCCTATATTTTTAGTTTTCATCAAATTCACAAGGCTCTAATCGCTTGGAATAGAATGTAATGAGCCTCCTGCTCCATTTAATGGTATATATATTCTTTCCTAGGTCTTTGGGTTAGGTTTTCAATTAAATGAGCCCCCTGCTCAGTTCCTCTTCTCAGGGAACATGACCACAATTTTAGGGATTTTGCATCTTGCAATAGCTAGAAAGTGAATGATATTGATACCACTTCTCATATGTCCTTCTACAGCTGATCATTCCTCCTAGTGGGTCAATGAACACTCTTCAATAGTCTTATTTGGATAGGTGTCTCTTCTGTTAATTTTTTAACTAAATAAAATATTCAATTACAGTCATCCTTGACCATCCTTGGTCATAAAAAATTTACACTAAATTTTAACATAATGTTTTCTCAAAAAAAATGTTATTTTTCAATTCTAGGTGGGTTAGAAACACCCCCTCTTAAGTTCAACATCGTCCTTGATGTTGCTTAAGTGTCCTCTAAGTCTTCCTGGAACAAAATTGGATATGCCTCCTACATACGACTCTCCAATTCCTAGGTTTCTTCATCTAGATTGAGGTGCTTCTATTGCATTTTTACCTGTCCAATGGTGCAATTCCAGAGAGAAATTTCCCTCCTGTCAAGAATGCAGTCTGGTTCCACCTGAAAAATATCCTAATTCGGGTTCTACCTGAATAACATTCCAATCGATCACATGAGTAGTATCATGCACATACTTTTCAATATGGAAATATGAAATACATTATGTATTCTAATATTAGCTGGAAAAGCTAACTGATAAACCACTGGTTGTTGGGCTTAGGGTAGACCCAGGTTCTATACTTTTGTCTTCGCACCAACAAAAGACCCACATTGTTGGCCCTTTCGGCAACAACCTGCGAACAGGTTGCAGTATCACCCGAAACAGCTATGGGATGCCTCATAATCAGGTTTCTGCAAGCAGAAGAGGGATATTACTGTACCTTTAGCTTCTAACGAATGATAATCATAAAATACAGAGCTTTGATATCCACTTATTTAGCTTCACGGTTAGATAAACAAACAGTGCCTTGCTTAACCCTTAATGGGAATTCACAGCGAAGTTACTATTTAGCAGTGATCTTACTTATCAGTTATATAATTATTAATGCATGAAAGAACATAACAACAACGCAATAGAACCACAACACACGATATAACGTGGTTCACCCTCAGTTTAGGGGCTACGTCCATAGAACTGTGTTTTATTCAACTCTTTACAAAAACCACAGTTCTGATCTGCGCACTCAGTTGCAGATCCCTTCAATTCCTCAAAGCTGCGCACTAAGCTACAGATCTCTACGCACATAGCTAAATATATTCTTAATCACCCAAAACCCTCTGCGCACATAGCTGCAGAGGTTGTCCACACACACAGCTAGGACTTAACCTTACTTACAAAACAAGCCTTAGCTTCACATCAATTCATCTTACATCAAAAGCCTAAACTGAATTCTTAACAAGAGTGCTTATTTATAGTGCACTTATTACAAAACCATGGGCTTAAACCATGGGCACCCCAAACCCTAAATGCTGGACTTAAACCATGGGTTGATTACAAAAGGAGGGCTTTGACTTAACCCCGACACCCCTAAGACTATTTTGAGATGTAACTCCGCTTACAAACTCCCACAAACCACAGAGTTACTATAGTTAAGGACCGTTAAGGTGTGCGCCCCAACAGGCCCCTAAGACTCACTAGTGTCCCATCTCGGGACACTCTGCCGCTCTTCTGGTAGATGGAACTTGTTGGAAAATACGGTAAATTGCTTGTTTAGGCCGCGCATAATATCCTCGGTTGCCTGCTCCTTCTCGACTAACTCTTGTAGTGCTGCTGCTAATGCTTCGCTGGCTTTTTCTTATGCAAATGCATCATAGTCCTTCAGAACTTTGAGCTGGCTATCTGCAGCAGTGCTCAACTCCAAGGTTTCATTGATAAGGGGCTGCATAGAATTTTCCAACAGTGTTGCTTTTGCTCTGCATTACTCGATTTCCTATTGGAGTTCCTTACTTTGTTTTACCTTGAGCATTTTCTGCATAGGAGGCAGAGTCTTAATTTCTGCCTTTACTACATCCAACTCTGTCTGTCGTTGCTTGATTACTTCTTGCAGCTCTTCAACTTCAGGATTTTCCTATAAGGTTGTCCAGGCCTCGATACTGTCCTCTAGCAGCTTTGCTACACTGCTCACAAGGTCAGATATTTTTGTTGCTGAAGCTTGAATGTCCCTGTGACGCTGCTCCCTAACCTCTGGGGAATTTTTTGGTTTGATGCGAAGTTGAAGCTCCGCAATCTGGGCCTCATGTTCTATTTTCAGCGTCTCTACCTGGTTCCGTGACTGTAGTGCGTAGTATTTCAATTTGTCTATCCTTCGCTCTAGTTCTTCTTCGGCGTGTATGTTGAAGTCGAGGAGACTTTGACATGCCTCATCCACCACTCGTGCTAGTGTGGCTTGCTTACTTTCTGCTGCATTCTTCCTCTGATATGCTTCCTGCAGCTATGCTGCAAGGTGCTCGCTCTGCTCTGTGGCCTTTTGTAGCTGCATGTGTGAGTAATTGTCTCGTGCTTGAATCTCCTTCATGATGGCCAGTTAACAAAGATGCATCTCCATCATAGACATCTTCGTGTAGTCTATTCCCACTATCATGTTCATCTGTGAGCGAGATGCTGTGTCGATTATTATGAGAGCTGCACTTGACACTTGTCCTTTGTTTTCTATGGCTAACCATTGCCTTGTATCGGGCTATGCTCTTGTTGGGGTACTACTTGTTGCAGCGCCAGTTACTGATTTTCCTGCGAGTTCCCTTAGTTCTGAAAGCCCCCGAGCTACGTCGGTAATTGCACTAAGGTGTTGAGCTGCAAACTCAGACCATTTCTTGGTGAGAACTGTTGTGGTCTTCGACAGAGCCTGATTAATCTCCTCACTTGTTAGGGCAGGATCTTCATCGATATATTTGTCCTTTGATGCCTTTTCTTTCTTCCTAGAATGGGGCTTGGTCACTTCTGCTACTTCTGGAGACTTGCGCTTGTCTGGATGGTTAGGGTCTGAGGAGGTTTTAACCAAGTCTTCTTCTTCTTCTTCATTTCCACCATCTCCACCCTAGTCGCTTTCAGTCTGCTGCGAATCAGTTTGTTCGTTACTGTCCTCCGATGGGTCTTGCTGCTGCGTCTGACTAGGGCCTGCGCCCACATTTGTAATTGGGGGAATTGGAATGGTGGGTTTTGTTCCTGCGTCCTTCAACAATTCAGCTGGCCACTGCTGAACTACCGCGAGGATGTCTTCTTTGGTTACTACATATGGTAACTTAAACCATTGATGCTTTTGATCTACACGGGCCTAGATGAAAATATGATGCATGTCAGCGCTGAAGTTGGCTTCGCCATCATATTGAGAGAATAGCTCATTAGTGAGCCGCGGTGTTGCAGGCTCTCATAGGATATGCTCATGGTGTAAAAGGCGAACATAATGTTCGTCATCTGCTGAGATTCTTTATCCTGCGATACCCAGAGAGATGCATACCTTGCTGCACCTGGCATGCTTGGAGGTACTTCAATAAATTGCACCTCGATGGGTTCTTTCCACCCGATCAGTGCAATAAGTACTATCAGCCATGGATAATGAAAGGGTCTACCTTTTTCCTACACGTCGCGGGCATCTTCAAGGAATTCCTTGGTAATGTACATTGCCCAGTTGTAACTGTAACCTTCCGCATAGTTTGTAGCAATACGGACAATTGGGGTAGGTACTTCGTATGGTATGCATTTCCTCATTAATTTTCAGGCTAAGAGCTCCGTGGAAAATCAAATTTTGTGGTGCTGAATGGCCAAGGTTTGATACCCTCGCTTCCCTTTCATCGGCCTGAAGTGTTCCTTCATGCTTTGCGCTAGCTTTACATATTCATGTTTGCCCAAAAACTCAATGCTAGGGTTAGGCCCTTCCTTCGGTAGGCCAGTAATCCGGTGGATAAGTTCTCCATTGATAGTGATTTTCTGGCTTCCTATCCATAGGTTCCCATCATGCACTAGTGCCAATAATTGCTTGACCACCATGGTCACCTACGTGCTACGACCAAAGTGGGGAACATCGAGCATCTTCAGCAGACCAGCTTGATCCAATCCAGCAGCCCACTGTTTCACTTCGAGTAATGTTGCTCCAGTCTCAGGGTATTTGACAAAGTGCAAATATGTTCCTGGTGTGAACTGTGGAAACTTCCCATGATTATTCGTATCGTGGTCGACATACTTAATTCGGTCTATTTTCCCTATCATGGTGTCGACCAGCTGCACACTCGGTGGCAGCGAAGGGGTGTGTAATGTGAACTTCTTTGTCCACTTAGATAGCTCAACCCCTAGTCATATGGGCTAGAGATATGGTGGACGTGGCGAGGCAATTTTCTCATCCCCTTCAGGTGTGAGCTCTGCTGAACTAGACGGATTCATCTCGGGTTCCCCCGATGTTTGCACTGACTGCTTGTGTCTGTCTTCGTTCTGCTTGGAGCGTACTTCTGGTTTAAATTTATTCCTAGTAGACCATTTCTCTATTGGTTGAGTTAGTGCTGGGGAATTTTCTTCACATGGTGTAGGGGTAGGTGGGCGGCTAAAAAGGTCCTGTAGACCCCCCTGTTCAAACTCTCTCACTAAATCCTGAAGCTCACCTTCAGCTGTCATGGGCTCAATTGTAAAACACAAGGAAATGCATAATGTGACTTCCACATGCCTGGGTGTCTTCTTATAGAATCCATCGATCCGATCTATCCTAACTGTGCATTGAAAACACCAAATCTGACAGAGATGTTGTCCGAGCGGCGATAGATTTCCCCAGATAGCATTAATACAAGAAGTAAATACGATTAATGTACCAGCGCCGCCGAATTTGATTGTTTGCAACAGCTGAATTTTAAGCTCCAACATATCTTTCCTTCTTCGACACAGCCGGTAACTCTGGTTACGCCATAATAAGGACCTTTGACACTTCCTGATACTAGCTGCAACGGAGCTTGGAGCTTCGATCCCCGTCAGAATGTCTTCCACAGCTTCAATGATTCTTTTCATTGCTGAGAACTTCGTCGGAAATAGGTCCTGATATTCATGGAGATGTTGGGTCACCTTGCTTACCATTTCATCATCCCAATAATATCCAATGGTAGCATACTTAGGGTTTTCTTCTGACCCAATGTTTACAGTCCATGTCTTCAGGGGCTGAGTCACTTCAGGTGCTTCAACTGCTGGTCCATGTACTTTGCAGTGTCCTTCTGGCTCAGGAATGTTAATGTTGCGTGGATCATCATCCTCATAAATTGCGAGGTTATAACATTCTACTGCATTGGCATCTTGTTCCTTCCAATTAGGTTGGTATCCTACTATTCCTTGATCATCAAACACTTTAGTATGTCTCAACCTAACAGTTGCGTCCAAAGCAAGACAAACCTCATTAATAGAAAATGTTAGCAGAAAACTATCAACAAGACTATCCCAACTTATAGTACCATGGCGAAGCTCGACCTCCGCATACCAGTTCTTTGCGATAGGTTCTAGGGTGTGCACAAACCTATGTACCCATTCTTCATGAGGTACATGCTTCCATGCTTCGTAGCATTGCTCCAAATGTTCCTAGGGACTAGTTTTACCACTAAACCTGCGTCTCACCTCCTGAGGTCGATCCATGAATCTCAGGCGAAGGAACTATTGAAAAACTTCCCAACTATGAGTGTACTTTTTGTGACCATTCCACCATCTGGCTGCTGTGGCTCTGAATGCTTAATCTAGAGTCTCCATTTTCTGTGAATCTGGTACCTGCTCTGAGAATTGCACAATAAACTCTTATGGATCTGTCGAACCATCAAAAACAGATACGGTTCTTGTCTGTGAACTAAGCCATCTGAGAGACTTGGTAATTCTTGCACATCGATGTCCATGTAGCTCATAAAGTCTATTCTACCAATTCGCTAGGCCGTCATCTGAATCCATCATGCAGGAGCTGTCACACTGCCAATCCATGATACCTTCGGTAGTAGGATCAACATAATCTTCTTCCTTCGCTATGATATTGTAGATATGGTCCAAAACATCCTGGTCTTCATATTTTACTAGCTCAGTGTACCTCTCTCCATGAGAAGGATCCAATGGTACTATGACCCTCAGTCCTTTCCCTTCAAAAGTCATCTGCTTCTTCTTCAGGTTGATTACTGCATCATTATCTATTGCCCATTCAATGCCTAGCAGTGCTGGATAGGGGTTGCTGTCATCAATTATTTCAATTACCTCAAAGTCTACTAGGGTACTGACTCCATCAATATCTATTGATATACTAGGGAGTCTTCCTAGGGGCACAATCTTCTGCTGATTGGATAATCTCAATTGTATAAGGGACCATTCCAGAGTAGGTTTTCCCATTTTTTCCCAGGTCTTCGTAGTTAAGACATTTACTTTTGATCCTAGGTCCAAGATGACATCATTCATGTCATATTCTCCTATCTGAGCATTCAATCTCATCTCCCTACCAGTTCTTCTGACTCTATGAACAGTTTTATCCTTACCAAAACTTCACTGAGGTTTGCAAGAACCAATAACTTTCTGCAACTCGTTTAAAGCATTCTGATTTCTTAAGAGCTTCATACAACTCTGTAAAAAGGAGGACAGGGTACTTACTTTATTCTTCGAAGCGTCTTGTGGCTACGATTGCTGCTGAGGTTGTTGTGCAAGTACTACTGATGTGTTGGGGTCTGCAAAGTCTCTCTTGGCTTCCATAAATGTCTCTTTTTCTCTTTCGGCATCAAATGCTGGGGTTTTTTCTGGGGCCTTACGGACCTGAGCCTCGGCAGGCTGTTTCTCCTTGTTCTGTACTTTCGTCGTAGCTCCACTCCTTGTAACAACATTAATGGCTGGGACAGGTCGTTGCTCCAGAGCGATCAGCTAAATATTCTGAGTAGGGCCACTATTTATTGCTTGAATCTTCGCGATCAGCTGTGGGCATTGCTCAATCACATGGTCGATAGATCTACAATATTGACATGTCGTAGTTGGGTTCCGACAGTCTCTAGCTAGATGTCCTTCCTGGTTACAGTTATAGCACACAACCTGGCCTCGTCCTCTACCAGCCATACCACCACAACCACGACCTCCAAAAGTTCCATGACCTCATGTACTACCATGGTAACCATATCCATCATTGCCTTGGCCATCATTTTGTACCTGATAAGCATCATAAGTGCATTCTCTCATGAGGTCAAAGTTGTGACACTCATCTTTGTTGTGTCCCACTAACTTACAGAACTTACAATAAGGGTTCTTAGGGACTTGCACATACCTCTGTAGGATATAGCAGTATTTAGGTCAATGCTGGCCAGTTGTCCTATAGATCTCACAATATAGAACACTAGGGTTGAATGGGTTTGGTGCACCAGAATTCAGGAAATTACTTACCGTAGGACACTGTTCCTTGTCGTGACCCTTTGTCCGACATCGTGTACATGAAACCTCTTCGCAATTGGATTTCCTTTTTTTCATATCGTGAAGCTCCAGAGCCATCGCGGCCAACTGCACTTGTATTTGAATGATACCAGAATTACCTTCAACATGGGCCGTTTCAAGCTTCATAGCGATTTCCAAAGCCTCCTGCTGATCCGCAACCTTCTGTTGCATGAGTGGAGTCCTGATGTGCGGTAACAAAGCTGTGATGAACCATTCCTTATGCTGGGCTAGTCCAATAGTGAAACTGACTTGATCTAGCAGAACTTTGAACCTCTAATCAAAGTCCCACATCGATTCTCCTTGCCTCTACTGAATTTCCTTTAGCTCAGTGATACACTGCGACTCCGATTTAGGCTTCTTAAATTCCTTTATCATTGCTACTTTTATATCAGCCAATACATGGTTTTGAGTACTGGAATACTTCATGAACCAGGTCAAAGAACAGTCTCTAAAAGAAGTAACCAGCTGCGCTTTTCTTGTATCTTGATCCATAATGTTCTTAGCAGTCCACACTACTTCACATAAGAACCAGAACTATTCTGGATCCTCTGATCCAGTTCCTTTGAAAACAGGGAATTTAATGTCGTCATTCATATGGGCCATCATGGATCTAGGGGGGGAGGGAGGGGGACTGATAGTAGGCAGGGGGGAACATACTGGGGTAGACTGACCTGCGACAGGAATACTCGGGCAAGGGTTACTTTCAGACTGCGACGGGTTCTCAGGGATAATAGGTCTTCACTACAGGGTTACCGGAGGGTTTCCAACAGAAGGGGTTTCTTCAAGCTTTGAGGCTACTGGACTTACGGGGTTAGACTCGATATTTTGACTTAGGGTATAGGACTCAAAATTTCTCTTGTACCTTTTTCCACTTCGCAGCAACAAAAGACCCACAGTGTTGGCCCTTTCGGAAACAACCTGCGAACATGTTGCAATCTCACTCGAAACAGCTATGGGATGCCGCAGAATCAGGTTTCTACAAGTAGAAGAAGGATATTACTGTACCCTTAGCTTCTAACGAATGATAATCATAAAATATAGAGCTTTGATATTCACTTATTTAGCTTCACAGTTAGATAAACAAATAGTTCCTTGCTTAACCCTTACTGGGAATTCATAGCGAAGTTACTATTTAGTAGTGATCTTACTTATCAGTTATATAATTATTAATGCATAAAAGAACATAACAACAACACAACAGAACCACAACACACGATATAACATGGTTCACCCCAAGTTTAGGTTCTACGTCCACAGAACTTTGTTTTATTCAACTCTTTACAGAAACCACAGTTCTAATCTGTGCACTCAACTGCAGATCCCTTCAATTCCTCAAATCTGTGCACTAAGCTGCACATATTCTTAATCACCAAAAACCCTTTGCACACACAGCTGCAGAGGTCGTCCATGCACATAGCTGGGACTTAACCTTACTTACAAAACAAGCCTTAGCTTTGCATCAATTCATCTTACATCAAAATCCTAAAATGACTTCTTTACAATAGTGCTTATTTATAGTGCACTTATTACAAAACCATGGGCACCTCAAACCTTAAACCCTAGACTTAAACCATGGGTTGATTACAAAAATAGGGCTTTGAATTAACCCCGACACCCCTAAGACTATTTTGAGAAGTAAATCCGCTTACAAACTCTCACAAACCGCGGAGTTACCATAGTTAAGGACCGTGAAGGTGCGCGCCCGAACACTGGTCAACCTCTTGCTAATATTTCAAATGGTCCATAATACCTGGGTGTTAATTTAGCACAACTACCCAAATTAAAGGAGCTCTTTCTGGGTTTTACCTTGACAAACACATGCTCACCTACTTGGAATTATTTTTGAGTTCTTTTAAGCTCTGGATGACTCTTTTTTCTGTCCTGTGCAATTTTTAGATTGCCTTGTACCTGTTCCACTGTTAGTTCTAGTTCTTTTAACAAGTCAGGTGATAACATCAATCTGTAAACTGAATTACTCCATGAAGTTGGAGGGTTACATTTCCTACCATATAGTATTTCCAAAGGATTAAGTTTAGCTGAATCCTGATAGTGATTATTATACACAAACTTGAATAAGTGCAAATAATCTTCCCATTTCTTTGGATGATCTCTAACATAGATCTATAACATATCTTCTAGAACTTGATTTACTCTTTTTGTTTGTCCATCTGTTTGAGGATGATAAGCATAGAAATAATAGCTCCAATGCTATGAGAAAAGATGCTAAGAATAAGTTGTTGAGTAAATTAGTTGTCATTAATGTCAAATCAGTTATTGAAAGTCAAATATATGGTGGAATATTGAAGGTTTCAGGTATCTAGAATAGCAAAGGAATAACCCTTTTATAGGTTGCATATTACAGGGTGAATGACAAATGAATAATCCTATAGCAAGCTGAACGATTGAGATCAATCATCCAATGTTGTTGCTAAATGAACTAGTACAAATGTTAAACACCTACGAAGTGATCAAGTTATGTGAAGGATTGAGATTGGGTGGCAAAGGTTATTCCCGCCCTAGATCCGGTGGTTGAGGATCAATTACGCAAAAGATAGGTGGAAGGATGAAGTTTCGCAACAATCAAGATCGGGTGACTTATATTAATCCCACACTTGATCTGGAAATTAAGGAGTAATTCTGATAGTTAGGTAGAAAATCCAAATTTCCATAAAAGACAAAGATCATATGGCTAAGATTATTTCCACTAAAAGAGATCGCTGGTGCAAAAGAAAAAAAATGGAAAGGGAACTGTGGAAGTAATATTTAAATATTTTATGAACCCACAATCCCCAACCCGTAATCCAAAATATCAAAGGTTAGGAAATAATCCACAAGATATTGACGGTGTGGAAGAAAGCTTGCAAAAAGAATCTTGCAAAAAGAAGCTTGCGAAAAGGAGCATTCAGAAAGTTGAGATACAATTTGAGGAAATATTTCATCCTGCATCCTACATCCTATAATATGGAGATCAACGATCAAGAAGAATCCTGATGAAGATCAACGATGGAAAACCAACTTCCTCGTTCCACAGTGAGAAAAGGAATTTGCAGAAAGGAAAAAGGAGACACTAAACATATGATATCCCGCATCCCACAATCTAGAGATCGACGCTCAAGAAGAATCCCGATGAAGATAAACAGTGGGGAATCATTGAAATAGAAACTTGGTGGAGTGATATGATTTGAAAAAGGAAATCTATAGAATAGATCAATAGTTTGAAGAGATCGAGACAAAAGATCAACTGTCCAGATTGTATCTAGTGAAGAAGATCATCAGAATGCACCAGAAAATGATAAATAGGGTTGTGGAAATGAATTATGATATATGGGAAGAATGAAACATTTCCTTTTATAAATTGATGCGATGGTTGAATGGGTAGATGATGATTGGTTGTTTCTGTAAATAAACAGTCACGATCCAAAATGAAAGAGCTCAGCTATGGAGAGTTCCATTGATACAAAATAGGTATAGGGTATTTAAATAAATGAATGTGTAAATACTTAAGTGTCTCTGTTAGTAAGCTTGACAGAGTCCAAAGTGAATAGTTTACAATTGTTCCAAAGATTAGGAAAATCATATTAGGGTGGCAGGGTGGTGCTATGGCATGCCACAGGTTTGTAGGGGGTTGAAGCCTCCTTCCAGTCATAGCTAGAGAATAGGGTGTCATAACATCCTTGTCTATTGAAGCAAGCATAAAATCATAGGGGTGTTTTACCATCCTAGTTTGTATTTGCCGAAAAAACCTAGGTTGTGTTTTGCATCCTTTTTGTAGTAGCAGATAATTTTTTTTTAATTCATGTTATTAATGATTTTGGGTTGGTGGTTTTCTCTTTGAGGTTTCCACGATAGAAACTGTGTTTTAATTGTTGATTATTGTGTGTTTTAGTTATTAATATTCAATATTGATTCACCTCCCCTCTCAGTATTGTGGGATAAACCAACAATTGGTATCAGAGTAGGTTTCTTCACAATAGCTTAACCACTAAAAGGAAGACCCCATTCAAAAACACAATGGATGAACAAGAAGGATTGGCCACTAGCAAACGTCCACTATTTACTGGAGAAAATTATGCTTATTGGAGTGTTAGAATGAGGTACCATCTAATGTCCTTGGGATGGAAAGTTTGGGAAGAAACTGTAAAGGAACTCAAAATAGGAAACCAATACCATATAGACACAGTTGAACTAGGAGCATATGAAGTTAATGCCAAATCCTTAAATGCAATCTTAAGTTGTTTCATAGACTTGGTATTTACTAAATTAATGCAATGCACATCTACCAAAACAAGCTTGGGATAAGTTGAAAATAATCTATGAAGGAGAATATAAGGTCAAAGAATCCAAACTTCAAACATATAAATGTCAATTTGAAAGTATTAAAATGAAAGAAGAAGAGAATATTGGTGAATACCTTCTTCATGTAGATGAATTTGTTAATGTGATCAGAGGGCTTGGAGGAAAATTAGAAGAAAACTAGGTGGTATGCAAGGTACTAAGAACATTACCAATGAGGTATATCCCAAAGGTATCCACCTTATAAGAACGAGATGATCTTAGAAAGGTAACAATGGATGAGCTACATGGAGTAATCACTGCGTATGAGATGAGAATAGGACAAGATGGATCTTCAAAAGGGGAAGTAGCTTTTAAATCCTCCTTAAAAATTAATCAGAAAACCCAAATGATGAGGAATCATTTTTCATTAATAAACTTGAGAGAGGGATTGTAAAATACAAGGGGAAGTTACCTATTACACCTAAATATTATCACCATCATGTTGTGAGATAGGTGTTTCCTAGTCGGCTCCAATCCCTCAAAGTTTTCCCTAGAGATATGAAGGAAGAACTTATCCCCTTACATTTTTTCCTTGTTTTGAGCTGGTAACGCTCTTCTTCCATTGACAAAAAATGTTACCCAAGTCAGCAATGATCCTGATACATGAGAAAAGAGTGGTGCGACCACCTCTATCCTTACTACAATAAGCATTAACCCCTTAACACCGCATTTCTACTTCATTAAAGGATCGATGCTTGAGTTTTCAAGGTATAAAGAGAAGCTTCGAGAGGCTTCTCGAAGCTTTCCTTCATGGAGCCTCATCCCTATGGTTTAGGAACCACCTGGAGGTCAAGATCCTCCCTTTTTGGATCTTATCTCCCCCTCACCCATGAGATACTCAACCATACCTATCCTCCCACGCATTTAAATACTGGCTCATACCCCATGGGGAGAAGGAAGAAGAATTGTGTTGCATACCAACACTCTGCCAAAATAATTCTTGAACTATTGGAGGAAAGTTGAAGTTAGAGGCAAGGAGACATTGGAAGGAACTCTCAACACCAAGGAATAACGGTTGTAGTCTCTCCAATCATTTCTAATAAAAGAATTCCTTTTATTTCCCATATTTACTATGTCATTTGTATATATTGCTTGATTCCTTGGCCACAGACATAGATCTAGTTGATTATATTGTATGCTATCATGTTTCTCTTGTTGTTTTCCATATTTTATAGTTTCTTCTACAAGGATAGTGAGGACAACCTTTGAGAGAATTCTCATGGAATTTCATTCAAGTGATTAGCCGGATCTAGGGGAAGTTTAACATTTGGTGTTTGTGTTTTGTTCTAGATCTGAATGATTCAAACTAGGGAACCAACTCTTTTCCACAGGAGATGCATATTTTCAACTAACATTACCTTTAAAATGTTTTAATTGTGGAATTATTCCACATTTTCCCACTAAATGCACCTAAACTAAATAAGATGAGGATGAGGAAAAAGAAACTTCAAAATTCAAAAGGGGTAAACCAGGAAACAAGAAAAAACCTTATGGGAAAAAGAAAATCATTTACACCATGGAAGACAGTGAAGATTTAGATGGACGTGAAGTTGAAGAAACTAAAGTGTTATTTATGGGCCTCGATACTCAAGCCTCAAACAATGACTCATATGTATAAGGATAAGTAGACCTAAGAGATGAACTTGTTAGCGCTATGGTAGAACTTGAGAAATGTAGGAAAAAGAACAGACAGTCAAATCTTATCATCAGTGAGTTGGAAGCTCAACTTCTAGATGCCAAAAAGGTTGAGGAGGACCTAAGCCTACAACTCAAAAGAAGTATACAGGAGTCTAAAAATCTTGCAGAAGAAATCATGCAATTCAACAAAAAGCTTGATGAAGGATCTATTAGATCAAAGATTGAGAATAGCTCAAGGATTCCGGATGACATTCTGAGTAGCCAAATACCATTAAGTGATAGATATGTATTAGGGTTTGTTAAAGAAAAGAAGCCAAAGAGTTTTACTGTCACCAATCAAGAAGGAAGTAAGAAAAGCTATGTTGAAGTACTAAAGACTCCAGCTAAAAAGGAAGGAAGCAAGAAAGCAGGCTTAATTTCTCAAGATAAAAATATAAATAATATAACAGCAAAGAGACCAAATAGATATCTATAGATATTCTTAGGTCACTGCTATTTTTATAATAATTTTGGTCATAAAGCATTAAATTACAGAACTAAAAGAAAGGTTTCTAAATACAAGAAAAAGTCATCAAGTAATAACTCGAAGGGAAATAAGAATCTTTTTACACTACTCCAAAAGTATGACAAAGAATTTTATAAGTGTAATAAACATGGATATATGGAAAGAGATTGTAAGCTAAAGACTCCTACAAGAAATATTGTTGCAATCAAATATCAGAACACAAAACAAAAAAGATATTGGAGAGAAAAGGAAGAAAATGAAACTTCCATGGTTTCTTTATGTGGAACCGAAAGAAAAACATTATGGAACTTTGACAATGGTTGTTCAAAACATATGACTGGTCACCCAAGCAAATTCATAATACTAAAATATAAAAAGGGGAAATTCGCTTTTGGAGATAGCATGTCCTCCAAAATAATTGGCAAATGAACAACTGTTGTCAACAGCAAGATCAAAGTAGAAAATGTTTTTCTATCTAAAACCTCAAGCCTAATATTCTCATTGTAAGTCAAACATGCGACCAAGGACACATTTGTATATTTGACACATGAAAATGTGAAATCAAGAATAAGAAATTAGGAAAGGTTGTTGGCATTGCTATGAGAAATACAAACAATGTATACATATTAGAAAATGAAAACCAAAGTTACTTAGGTATGGTATATGAAATTTGGTTATGGAAAAGAAGGTTGGGACATTTATATCTTGACAATCTTGCCAAAATAAGTGTTGTTAAACAAAAAATTCCCCACATAGCTCTTAATGGCTTACACCACATAAGGATACCATCTCAAAACCCCCATTTCACTCCACAAGACCTTCCATTTGACCCCCACACCTCCAAGAGATCCCAAGGATGAAGAAAAGGGCTAAAAACCCCAAAAAGGAGCCCAAAATAGCCCCCTAGGAGCTAAATCCCTCAAAAAGGGGCTAAAACCCTAAAAGGGGCTAAAGTTAGGGCAGAAGGGGATAAAGGCCCAAAAAAGGGGTTAAATCCCTGACCAAGGGCTTAAAGCCCTAAAATCCCTTGGAAAAACTATAAAAGGAGGGTGGGGGGTCACTCTCAAAACACTCCTCACTTGCCTATTGTTATGTTTCTTGTGGATGCTTTGAGACCTCTTGCTCTTAAAACACCCACTCTCCCTCTCCTCCATCTTCATCTCATCAAGGCATTGCTTCCAAACCAAGAGAGAGGTGCTCCCATGAGCTAGGGCATGGTGGCCCATTTCCACCTAAGTGAGGTATAATTCCTTTTCATGGTTGTTTATTTGTTTTATTTCCTAACCCTCATTTCTCTTTGCAGGTTTTTCATTAACAATGTTTGCAGGTTTTCTCCATTGTAGTGTAGGTTTATTTTGTAGGTTTTGGAGGTGAAACCCTAACCTACTATGTGCAGAGGGGTTCAACAGTGCTTCATCTCCTCTCCTTCATTTTCTATCATTAGTTGTTAGATGTAGTTTACAGTAGCTTCCATTTTCTTGTTCTTGCTTAGTTTAGCTTACTTTAATTTGATGCTTTGTTTATGCCATATTTCCATTTCGTTTTTTACTATTTTATAAGAGTAGAAACCTACCCTTGCGCCCTATAGGCACAAGGGATCCATTTCTGCTCCAGTAGCAGGGAGAAATTCTCACTACATCTTTAGCGACTCCACTAAGTCGATCCCACAGGATCCCTAGGACAAAAATTTCAAGTTTTTAAGTTTTTTCAAATTTACCCTAGTTTTCAAAAATATTAGGTTAGATATGTTTAAATCTGCTTTATTTCCTATTTTAGTCAGTGTTGAATCCTCTTCTAGGCCAAGCCGATTCAGACTGACCCCAGTACCAGTTACTGTCGGCCAGATCTAACCATGCATCACGAAAAAACCCCTTTTGAGAGCAGGTCTCTCTTATCGAGGGAAAAGGTGAGACTAGGGCTGTATTAATTGGCCAACAAGTGCACCCAAGGTGCACTTAATCCTCATACAAGTGTGCCTTTAGCCCAGGAGCTCAGGTTGTGGTTGTTTTCGCATTCTGTGCGACCCCCTCGCTCATTTCTGGAAAAATCTCATGGCCCCCTCGCTGGATTTGGTCAGAAATGTGCGGCTTGTCACACAGAACTTATATTTAAGTTTATTTAATAGTAATTTTAAGTTTTAGAGGAATTTTAGTGTGGCCCATCTGCCTTTGTCCGCCATTGCAGGTCTCTTTCAATTCCAGTTTTTACTTTTTGCAAATCAATCCATGAACAATGTGTATATGCTAAATCAATCATTAAGATTTAATAAAATGAACTAGCCTAACTAAAAGCAACTTAAAATTAACCATCTTTCTCCCCCCTTCCTCTTATACCCAGTCATCACCCTTTGGGGTATTCTGGGATACGACGAAGGGACAACTCATATAGATCTAGGCACTCCATTGTATTTTTCCCAAGCCACTAAAACCAGGTGACCTAGAAAGTAGAGGGGGTAGAGAAGGAGGGATTCTCATGGTGCTAACCATCCTCCCTGTTGACCAACCTAGCACTTGGGAGGTGACCTGAGGATCTACGAATGGGCTTAGTCCCATTGTGTTGAGAGCCCAACACCTTCTCTTGGTTGAAGAAGAATATCACTGAGAGGTAGACATTTAGTTAGGCCAATAATTTAGGGTTAATCACCACACTTGCTTACAAATTTATGTTTATGTTTGCATACAAAACCATGATATGACCTCTACCATGAATTCATAAACCATATTTCAAACCAAATACCAGAAAAAACAAGCAAACCAACACACCATACCAAATAATTAATCCAACTCAGTTCATGACGCTGAGTAAGCCTTAAAATTTACACCAATTTCAATCAATTCTGCAGTATTTGAGGACATAAGTCCCTGAATGCTTCAACTATGGGAAGTACTTGGGATTGTCCCAGAAAATCATTATGAGGAGTACCACAGGAACCCCAAAGTAGCTAGCTGCTAAGAGAAATTGCCAAGCGAAACGGGCAACGATCCCTTTCGATTGAGTAGAAGCACCCATGAGGAACAAGCCAAGCACTGTCTTCTGGCAGTATTGGTTCCCAGAGGCCACCTTTAGCCAATAGGAAGCCATTGAAGCCGGGGTCCAAATTTCACAACCACTAGTTTCATGCACAAAAGCGAACACAATTGATCCTCCACGATCTTCCTCACGCCTAAGAGGCGAACCACCACCATTTGGAACACTTGATTGGCACCATCAAAGACGCTCTCACTGGTCTTCGACATCATTAGAGGGACACATAGCCTTTGATTCTGATTCAGACCCATATCAGTCTGAACCATACCTCCACACTGCATCATCAAGCCCCATGGCTAGTGCCAACCCGGATCCATTTTTCGGCCTAACCTTAGCAAGTGGACCCATGTCCACATCACAACCTGTCACTCACACCTTGGCAAGTGGTCCAAGCATAGTCATGTAGAATATAATTAGCCAGTTTCCACCACCCATAGTGACCATCCAAGCTGGCCCAGTGGTAACACATGGGGGCAGTGGCCCCTCCACACACATTGTCCCCCCTGCCACACAGGGGGGTAGTGCACCATCCACCCACATTTCCCCTACTATAACACATGGCAGAAATGCCCTCACTACCCATACCATCCCAACCAAAAAACTTGGGGGAATTTGCCCATCCACCATGGTTCCACCATAAGCACCCCCATCCATGCATATGCATTATGCACCTCCAAACCCCACCCCCATTACGACCCCATCCCACATCAACTTGGGGTCAAATATGCCCTTCATGGCTCGTCTAAACTTCCCTGAATTGGATAGATTAATGAATGACCTCATCCACCACCAAACTTTCTGGTCTCCCATGCCAACGAAGTTGGCATCAGACATCCCAAAGTTTGAAGGAAAAGCCGGGGAATGTCCCCAAAATCACATAATGACATTCCATCTATGGTGCTCATCCAATAGCATCGTAGATGACTCCATCAGGATAAGGTTGTTCCAATGCACCCTTACATGTGCCACAGCCAAATGGTACATTGAGTTGCCACAAGCCAAGTACCCTAGCTTCAACTCCCTAGCCTTCTTGTTCCTATAGTATTTCCAACTCCCTGTCAGATATGACGAGGGAGTGAAGATCCTGTTATCCTGTCGCCAAAACACTGCCACTCACATCATTGATCATATCCATGAGTGGTGGTAGCACCGTAGCTTGTGTAAGATCCAAGTTGATGACAAGATCTTCTTGGATTGGTTCCTCAAGACTTTGCTCCCACCCATAGCAAAGGACATTGCATCTGAACGTCACCAATTTGAAGAAGATGCCATACTGAAGGCCCAATAATTTGACCTCATCTATTCCCAGTTGGGATACTTGTATACTATCATTCCAAATGCTCCCTGTCTGAGTACCTCCTACCATGATGCACAGGGGGAATCCCACGTAGTGGACGACATCATAGGGTAAGTCTCCCAATAATCACATCCTCGACCGACACTGTTGGTTCTGACTAGGTAGACCCAGGTTTATTTTACTGTACCAACAAAACCCCTAGCTCACTAGCCGTTTCAGCGATAGACCACAGAGCGGCCTGAATTCTCACCTGAAGTGATCTTAAATGGGGTGGTTGAAGACTCAGGTGTCTTCAACCAGGTTCTGTAGCAACCTAGGGTCTCACGGCTCTTCTTAGCCAACGAGATCTATCTGCAAGGATGATCTCTCCTTCTAGCTGGCACTGATAGGGAGCGGACTCTTATTGCATCACATCTTCTCTAGTGATGTGCAAACTTAATCTTCTGTTGAGCTACTTCCCTATGATATTTCACACCGCAGCTCCCCAGACGATACGATATCACATTTCTATGCTGTAATATATCCTATAATGTGGTTCAATATGCGTATCAACTCTCAAGGGCCTGCGACTTCCTCCTTGGTCTAATGACTCTGTTAGTCTTCACAAGGGTGTTAAACCACTCACTTAAACTCTTCTGTTTAACACTTTGACATCAACTATACTAAACTCGCGGAACTCATATACCAGAGTCACTTTACGCTGTAACTATCAACTATTATGAATCAAGCATTGGTAAACTCATACACAAGCTACTTGATACATTTAAATTGCTTTTAACACTCTATGCCCTATAACTGAAGCATAACATAAATACATTCATCAATGATAAGCAACATTCATGTAACATATAATAGATAATAAATAGGCAAAACACAATCACAAGAACAATCACACAACATAGGTTTTATGTGGTTCACTTCCAGGGGGAAGCTACGTCCATGGGAACTGGTTTTTTATCTTATAGTTTGAGAGGGTAAACACAGTTTCAATGCAACCTACTATGCAGCCTGAGATCTTCTGGGAAAATCCACACAAACAACCTGGAGCCCTTCTCTCTTAGATCTCTTCTTCTTCTTATATTGCCTTCTTACAATATACTCTTCCTCTCTCTCTCACAATCCCTGTGGATTGTCAATCCCTGCAGATTGTTACATTCAGGCTCAAGGAGCCAGCTACTAGTTATAGTAATATAACTACAGACTGAATAGCAGAACCAAAGCTCGACTCAAAGAACAACTAACTGACTAACTGTCTAACTGACTAATTGACCAACCTTTCCGAATACAAAATACATTCTTATATAGGAATCTCGAAGGTCTCGCCCTGTTACAACATTGTGGGCCTTTCCCAACAGTAACCCAAAAACCCTAACTGTGACATTTGGTGCATCTGTATTGTGGGATACTACTTACCATCACACCACAGCTTTTTGTAGTCTTCCATTCTTCCCAGCGCTGATCGTGGGTATGGGCGCTGCTTCCTGTACAGTCCTCTTCTGTCTTTTTCCTTCAATACCTCAACCCGTTGCTCCTTTTCCTTTATGAGGGTAGCTGATCCCTCCTGTCTTCACCAATTCCTTAAGTGCAGTGGTTGATCTCTCTCTTCTCGGCCACTCGGGTACTATTTCCTTTGAATTCTTCTTCCGATATAGCAGCTTTTCCTGTAGCTGCGGGGCCCTGCTCCAATAGTCCCCTAACACTTACTTGTGGCTCATCCCTAAGCCACTTACAGGTAGTTTCTCTTGTTGTAGCTTCTCCTTAGCTTCCTGCAAAGTCCTTGTAAGTCTTTCCCGAAGTCCTACGACTTCTTTATCCATAACTGCAACACACTCTTGTGCCGTTTCAAGCATAGCTTGACTAATGATGGAGTCTTCTGTAAACTTAGTTCATAGGTCTCTCTTATATTTCCTTCCCTCTTTATCTAGGTTAGAACTTGTATCATGAGAAAGATATAAGTATGTATCTTCCAGTGTTCTCAAACATTTCATTCAGTCTGGATCCTTCCCTACGGAAGCTATACAAACCATGAATTCCATTCTGAGAACAAGCCCCTGCCTGTATGCTGAAGCTCTGCTTGTCCGATTTGTTTTCCTCTTTTACTTTTCTTCTCAAAAAATCACTCTAGGTATTCACGCTGCCTATGATATTCATATTTTCTTTTCTTTTCCTTGGAAATCTCTTGTTCTTCTCTTAGGTGATGAGATAGGTCATCTTCCTTCTCCTGTTGCCATCTTTTTCTCATTTTTACTTTCTTCCTAGCTGGAGATTTCTTCTCATCATTCTTTTTCTCTATTTTCTTATCTTCGGTGATCTTCTCATCTTTCTGCGTCTCTGCAACAAATACTTTGATGACATCTTCTACATCCTGTGCTTGACTCCTCATCCTTGGCGGCTGTTTGACCTGTGATGCACCTAATTTCACAATCCTGGGCGGCATCGTCATAGCGGACACAAGGCCACCACGCTGGAATCTTTGCACAATATCTTCTAAAGGTTTTGTCTCGGACAAAAACCACTCGGTGCAATACTTTGAACTGGCAATGGCTACGAAATTGGGGAAAACTAGCACTCTGTAGCTGCAGTATCTCTTCAGAGGGGAAACTCTTACAAATTGCTCTATACTCTCAGAAATCGCTAAAGTAACCCTTATGGATGAATGATCTCTATATTTATAACGAAAGTGATAATCTGTGAAGCAACGGTCATTTAGCTAGACCCGTCGGTGGTATTAATTGCATGGACAAGACAACACCGGTCGTTTTGATCCTCATTAATTGCTGAAAATCCGATCAAATTTCCCTCGAAACTTGGGTGCAGGCACCGGTCTCGTCGAAGATTTATCAAATCTGGACAAATCATTATACTGTTTCCAAATCTAGGGCAACGTATAGCTGTCATATCTGGATTAATTGCTTGTCAGAGGGTGAAGTGACTAGCCCTTTGTCTCTGTTCAAAATCATCTACATGGCATGGGGAACATCGCATTGCTACAATTCCACACCACGTCATCTCAGACCAAAGCGTCGACATGAACGCCGCAACGTTCAAAAACTCCACAAGCATCCTATGACTTGTGGAACATACTCTTTTCTGATGCGATTCCTCATACTTGCTTTTTTTTCCTTTTTTTTTCATTTTTTTTCCCGCTCAAGCATCCTGGGTCTTGCACAAAATAAACTTTCTTCATGCGATTCCTTATATGTAGATTACTTAAAACTTTTTACCTGCCGGTGTAGACTAATTACTGGTGCGATGCCTCCTTTCAACTACACTGGACATCTGCACAGCTTTAAACCGTCTGAGTTAGGGCTGCGAGGTGCAGTAGCTATGACTATAAAGCTTAAGTATACTTCCATTAATCAAAGTGGAAAGAAGCTCCCCATTCAGTTTGCGGAGCTGAATGACACCTCCTTCTGTAACATACTGAATCTGATATGGCCCCAACCAATGTGTCCTGAACTTTCCTGGAAACTTAACAAACTTACTGTCATACAGGAGCACTAGGTCTCCTATTTGAAAACTATTGCTCTTAATGTGTCTGTCATGCCAAGCTTTCTCTCGTGCCTTCTGCACTTTCTGATGAAATCCTGCAATGAATCTGTCTTCTTCTAAGGAAAGTAGCTGTGCTAGACTTTCATTCATTGTGTCTATATTAGCCATCCAGATAATTTGAGCAACTCTTAAACTGGGAATAATATATTCCATAGGCATATCAGCCTCTTGTCCATACACCAAGCTGAAAGGTGTGTGTCCTATAATTTTCTTGCATGTAGTCCTATAAGCCCATAATACAACATTAACTTTGAGTTCCCAATCATTTCTTTGGTTGTTACATATCTTAGTAAGGGTGTTTTCTAGAATCTTGTTAAAGGCCTCCACCGTACCATTAGCTTGAGGACGGTAGGGAGTGCTCTTATGGTGCTGGATCTGAAATTCCTCCATCAAGGCCTCAATAGTGTGGTTCAGAAAATGTGCGCCTTGATCACTCATCAAGATTATTGGACATCCAAGTCTGCTTATGATGTTTTCAAAAATGAACTGTGCAGCTGTAGCAACATAACAATTCCTTTCTTCTTTTGCGTTTGCCCACCTGGTGAGGTATTCTATTCCTGTGATGATGTATCTCGCACCAGTTCGTTTCCCGAGTGGGTTGATAGGACCCACAAAATCTATAGCCCACTTGTCAAACACCTGCAACGTAATCTGTGGTCGCAGCAACATTTCATCTCTCTGCAAAGGTTTTCCTACCCTCTTGCAGATATCACAACATTTGCAAAAATCCTTAGTGTCTTTGTACAAAGTAGGCCACCATAATCCTGCAGCTAGGATTTTCTGAGCAGTCGGCTTTCCTGTAAAATGACCTCTTGCTATTCCCTTCATCTCTATGAACTTAGTGGGAAATAGGTCCTGATACTCATGTAAGAGATCTGTGATGTGTGCTATTGTTTTATCATCCCAATAGTGTCCAATAGAGGCGAACTTAGGTTCTATTTCTATGCCAATATTGATCTTCTTAATCTTGATAGGTTCTGTAATAGCAGGAATTTCTAGTCTCGGTCCATCAACATCGCAAGTCCCTTCTGACTCAAGAATGCTGTCACTGCGAGGATTCTCATCCTCATCATCTGGCTCGGCTACGAAGTTGTAACACTCTAGCGCATGTTCCAACTATCTGGCCCAATCATGCTGAGCAGGAACTGATAGGGTACAGTCGTCAAATATCTTAATCTCTATTACATGTAGAGCCTAATCAATGCTTGGATACTCAGATTCAAAAGTGAAAGTGAGTTAGAAGCTGTCTATCATAAGTGGCCATGTGATGGTTCCTTTGTGAAACTCTATCTCAGTGTGCCAAATCCTTGGAATTGTATCTAAACTACGAATGAATAGGTGAACCCATTCATCGTCTGGAATGTTTGACCAACTCTGTTCGCAAATCTGAATATGTGACCTGGGGTCACTCTCTCCTATGTATTTTTGTTGTAAAGGCTCCTTATCATTAGAAAATATGATCGCCATCAGTCTCTTAAGATCATCCCATGATGCGATATGTTCTCTATGTGCATGCCACCATCTTGCAGGTGTGTCTTTTACTGCAAGGTCCATAGTTGTCATCCTCTGCTCCTGAGGAATTTCCTATTCAAACTACTGTAAAAATTCATTGAAATATGCTAAGCCATGAAACGATGGAATGTCAATACTCTCTGCACCGATCCGACGCAGTGACTTAGTCATAAATGCATAGCTGCGAGCTGATACTTCGTAAAGTCTATTCTGCCAATTTTCTAAACCAACCTCCGAATCTGATGTGCATGAGCTGTTGCATCGCCAACTGATATTTCCTTCTGTGGTAGGGTTGACGTAATCACTCTGATTAGCAGACATCTGATAAAGGCTTTCCATGTTGTGCACCTCCTCCTCTGCCCTGATAGGCTCAATGTAGCGAGGACCCTGAAAAGGATCCAACAGTGCGATGAACCAGATCTGACTATCCTCAAAGGTCATTTGTCTTTTCTTTAAGTCGATAACAACCATGTTATCGATTTCCCAATCGATACCTAGTAAATCTAGGTACGTTCTGCTATCACCAATGATTTCTATGAATTCAAAGTGTGCAAAGCTGTGAACTCCATCAATATCAACTGGTACCTATGGTAATTGACCCAGTCGTGATACACGCTGCTGATTAGATAAGCACAGATGGATAGGAGATCTGGCTAACTTAGGGCTACCCATTTGTTCCCATGTTTGCTTAGTGAGAACATTTACCTCTTATCCTAAATCTAGGATTACCTCATCCATTTCAAATTCTCTAATTTGTGCTGTGAGTCTCATCTCTCTTCCTATTCTTGTATGGCCCATAATATTATGAACATCCTGCTGCGCACTGTTCACGGAAGAAGACGGCTGACACTAGTCTATGATGCGCTGAAGCTCTCCGATGGATTTCTCATTTCGTACAAGTTTCAAGCAGCTCCATAGGAAGTATTGTACACTTCCTGTCAACTCATCCTCTTTGCACCTTCTAGATGTGGTAGCCTGCGATATCTACACAGGACTAACGCCACAAGGTGTTTGCTACAGTACGTCCCTATAAGGTAGTACCTACGATCCTGATGCTGTAGGTTCAGTAAAGAAAGTTTTTTCTTGCTGAAATGTTTCTTTGTTCTTTTACAGGTTGAGGGGTGTTGATTTATTAGTTGCTTTGCGCACCCACTCTGGACCTGTATCCTTTTTTGCATCATACGATTTCCTACTAGTAGAAGCACTGCTATGAGTCACTATATTGACTCTGGGTTCTGGTTATTTCTATTCAGTAGAAATAAGCTGAATGTTCTGGTTTACTGCTAGCTTAGGATCCCTAATCTTGGCTATCAAGATCAGACATTCTTCTATAGGATGATCATAGGACTTGCAATACTTACATGTCGTACTAGGGTTCTGACAATCCCTAGCATAATGTCCTACAATTCCACAATTTTAACAAGTGATCGGTCCATGACCACGGCCAAAGCCTCCTCCACGGCCTCATCCTCTGAATCCTCCACCATAGCCATCATGAGCCGGTTCATGCTGTGGTCCTACTGCTGGACCTGTTGTTTCTGACTGGACTCTGTACAAGTCATGCTTTCTCTCAATCATGAGATCATAAGCTCGACAATTATTTTCATCATGACCTACTAACTTATAGAAGTTACAATATAATTTCTTAGGGGTTTGTACATCCTTCTGAAGTAAATGGAATTCCTGTGGTCTATGCCCTCTTGTTCTGCAGAGTTCACACCATGGCCCTTGGTTCTATATTAAGGGGTTCAGAGCCCCACTTGCTAAATATTCAACAAATACTAGACAGTTATCTTTAGTATGGCCCTATCCTTTACACTTTATACACCATATTTCTTGTGCAACTTCTTTCTCTTTCTTAATATCATGTAGCTATAACGCGAGTTTGGCTAACTGGTTCTATAGGTTTGTCATACCTGTACTAGTCTCAGCTAGAGTTGAAGCCTCTAGTTTCATTTCCATCTCCAATGCTTCATCCTGTGTACAGATTCTCTGTTGCATTAAAGGAATTCTAATATGCGGATGCAGTACTGCGACGAACCATTCCTTTTGTTGCTCTGGCGCAAACTCAAAGCTGACCTGGTCTATAAGAGCTTTGATTTTTTTATCAGAGTCCCATACGAACTCTGTAGGTAACTGTTTGATGTCTTCAAGCTCTATGATACACTGTGAATCAGACTTAGGTTTCTTAAATTCTTTAATCATGGCAGTCCTGACTTGTACGAGCATTCTAGACGGTGCTGTTGTATACTTCATACCATGTTAAGGCTCTGTCTCTAAGTGTAGTGACCAACTGGACAAGCTTACTATTATCATCCTGGATCCCTTTAATGGTCCATACAGCTTCACATAATAACCAATGTTGTTCCGGGTCTTCTGCCCCCATACCCTTGAAGGTAGGTAACTTCATTTCATCCCCCATTCTGTTTCTATGTGGTGGATTCCGGTTTGCTGTATTACTACCACTCAGCAGTGTAGGTGTAGGTGATGTAGTGGTAGTGTGTACTATGTGTGAACTACTAGATGTAGTTCCTACGGGATTATTCTGAGTCCCGGTTGTTTTCTATGGGGTATAAGGGTGGTAAGGGATACCCCCTACTGGTCTTTCTGTATTACTTTGGCTCTGTTCTCTAGTATGGTCTGAACTGTCTTCTATGAAGGAAGAGCTGAAATCTGCTTTATATTTCTTACCACTACGTGTACATCCAATTTCATCAAAATCACTCTCAAACTCTTATGACATTACACTTACTGAACTTATGCATCTGAGAACATATCCATTACTCCTTTTTCATGTAATAACATATTAATGGATGAATTTAAATAGTTTAAGTACTTACCACGATATCCTTTGAAGAAGTACCTCTTGGATTTGCTGAAACTTTTTCTTTGATCAACTGCAAACTCAATAATGAAGCCTTCCAGCAAACTTGCAAGCCAAAAGTCTATGGCCCGTGAAATTGGATTGCCTATGCTCCTCACGGTCTGAATCAGCTCCAGTGTCCAGACAATGTTTCTTTTCTTCTTGAATATGTTCTGATCAGTAAACTTTGATAACCAGTCGTACAGCTCGTTTGCATAGGTCACAAAAAATATCTCATGCAGATCTGTGAAGATATGTTTTTGTAAATAGTCCTTTGTACTGAGCCTAGGACTCTTGTTTTCTGTCGTAGTAAATTCTCTTTCCTTAGACCCAACCCACTGGTTCTTCTTTAGTAGGATTCCAATAGAACATTAGCTCTTCAATTTGTTCAAAACTGGTAACGGAACCATTTGTTGGTTCTCACTGGGTCGACCCGGGTTTACTTTACTGTACCAACAAAACCCCTAGCTCATTGGCCCTTTCGGTGATAGACCGCATAGCATCCTGAAGTCTCACCTGAAGTGATCTTAAATGGGGTGGATGAAGACTCAGGTGTCTTCAACTGAGTTCTATAGCATCCTAGGGTCTCGCGGCTCTTCTTAGCCCACGAGATCTCTCTATAAGGATGATCTCTCCTTCTAGCTGGCGCTGATAGGGAGTGGACTCTTATCGCATCGCATCTTCTCTGGCGATGTGCAAACTTACTCTTCTGCTGAGCTCCTTCCCTGTGATATCTCACACCGCAGATCCACAGACGATGCGATATCACATTTCTATGCTGTAATATATCCTATAATGAGGTTCAATATGTGTATCAACTCTCAAGGGCCTGCAACTTCCTCCCTGGTCTAACGACTCTGTTAGTCTTCACAAGGGTGTTAAAACACTCACTTAAACTCTTCCGTTTAACACTCTAACATCAACTATACTGAACTCGTGGAACTCATATACCGGAGTCACTTTACGCTGTAACTATCAACTATTATGAATCAAGCATTGGTAAACTCATACACAAGCTACTTGATACATTTAACTTGCTTTTAACCTTCTATGTGCTATAACTGAAGCATACCATAAATACATTCATCACTGATAAGCAACATTCATGTAACAGATAACATATAATAAACAGGAAAAACGCAATCACAAGAACAGTCACACAACACACAGGTTTTATGTGGTTCACTTCCAGGGGGGAAGCTACGTCCACGGGAACTGGTTTTTTATCTTATAGCTTGAGAGGGTAAACACAGTTCCACTGCAACCTACTATGCAGCCTGAGATCTTCTGGGAAACTCCACACACACAACCTAGAGCCCTTCTCTCTTAGATCTCTTCTTCTTCTTATATTTCCTTCTTACAATATACTCTTCCTCTCTCTCTTACAATCCTTGCGGATTGTTACATTCAGGCTCAAGGAGCCAGCTACTGGTTACAGTAAGATAACTACAGACTGAATAGCAGATCCAGAGCTTGACCCAAAGAACAACTAACTGACGAACTGTCTAACTGACTAATTGACCAACCTTTCCCAATACAAAATACATGCTTATATAGGCGGCCCGAAGGTCTCACCCTATTACAACACTGTGGGCCTTTCTCAACAGTAACCCAAAAACCCTAACTGTGATAGTCGGCGCATTTGTACTACGGGCTGTCGCTTACCGTCACACCACACCTTTCTGCAGTCTTCCACGCTTCCCGGCACTGATCGTGGGTATGGGTGTCGCTTCCTATACATTCCTCTTCTACCTTTTGCCTTCAATACCTCGACCCGTTGCTTCTTTTCCTTTATGAGGTTAGTTGAGCCCTCATGTCTTCGCCACTGCCTTAAGTGCAGTGGTTGAGCTCTCTCTTCTCGGCCGTTCGGGTACTGTTTCCTTTGACTTATTCTTTCAATATAGCAGCTTTTCTTGTAGCTGTGGGGCCCTTCTCCAATAAACACCACCTGTCATTACACCCCAACCAAGAAACACCGCTAATGTTGCTTATCAAAACCAAGCTCCAAACTATGCTAGAATGATGTCCCAGTCTAGAGCAACAACGTCTTATGCACAAGCTATGCCACCGCATCAAGCTCAGGCCATGGCTTGGCCAACACAATAGTATGTGGAGAAAATGCTCACATTTATGGCACCATCATCCCCAAAAATATACTATGCACCACCAGTGCAACAAGTTCAAGCCCCTACCCTCGCTCCACCCGCTCCATTGGGACAAGTGTTCGCATAACAAAACCATCCCAACCAGCCTTCCCCCAACAACCAACAAGGGAAAGATAGAAACAAATGGCCCTGCAACTAAGGCAATAACCAACCACAAGGAGGAAGTCAGCAACCGAAACCTCCCAATAATGCCACAGCTAACTAGCTATCCCATAAACCCCCACAACAAAATCCACCAAGACGCAATGCACCATTACGCATAAACCAACCATGTACACTCTGTGATGTCTATGGACATTACACATTTGAGTGTCCCCTTATGGCTCATGCTTAGTAGTCCATTCAAAATGAGGCCCAGCAAACCTCCAATGACCCCACTCAATCCCAACCCAATCAAGCACCACAAGGACCTCCTCCCATGGTGCTTCAAAACCCACTACCAGTCCAAGGATTGTTGGCAACTGCTCCCCCTCCCCAGGCCAATCCCAACACTCCAGGGGCACCACCCACAGCCGAAACATGTGTTCACCAACTGATGACCATGACAACTGAAGAGGTCAACTTACAGACTAGATGAAATTAGTACGGTACCACCATCAAACCTACTGACTCATCAACGACATCTACATCTAAGACAACCAACCTTCCTCTCTAGTTACCCCCATTCCTGCACCCTCTCATATGCAGAATCGCCAATAATGCCACAGCTAGAGCTGCAGTCAGCTATAGCATTGTGGATGATTTGGCCCAAACGTCAACCACCATGTCCGCTCTTGAGGTACTTAAAACATGCTCAACGCAGTGAAAAGCCTTACTAGCCACTCTAGGGGCAGTAGACCCCTACGATTCCAAGCTAATCACATTTGACATAGAGAACGGAGATCCACGCATGCCCTCCACTATCGCCTTCCAAATATTGGTATCCATCTAAAACTTGGTTGTGCACCGATGCATAGTGGAGGAGGGGGCATCCACATGCGTCATGTCTACCTTGGTTTGGTAGAATCTTGGATCACCAATTCTGCAACCATCATTCATGACTCTGCGGCCTTATGATGGACACCCCACTAAATCCCAAGAAATCCTCCCCCATGTCCCCATCACGTTATCTGGGAAGACAGTCTTGATCAACATCAAAGTTGTCAATGCTGAACTAGACTACAACCTCCTTGAGAGGAGTTACATGTATGCCATGCGATCCGTCACGTCAACTGTCTTCCACCTCATGATGTTCCCCCACAAAGGGAAGATTCTAATGGTTTATCAACTCACCTACCATGATCCGTAAGGGTTAACAGTGCCTGCAAACGTTATCCCTACCATCACCACCATTGAGCCGCAAGGGGTGACCGCACATGCTAACAATATCCCTGTAACCAACACTATGGTTGAAAACACACCAGCTTCTCCACCATTCAATGTGGGCCCTGGCTTGTTTACTGATCCCAACATGAAGGTTCCTTTCCCATTGGTGTCACCCCCACTGACACAAAAGCAGACTATGGACTTGTCTATGGCCTCATCAAGCACCGCTACACCCAAATAGCAACCGCAGCCGCAGCTACAGCCCCAACCACAACCACAACAGCGTCTGCAGCTGCAACGCCAACAACAGCTGCAACATCACCCACAATAGTAGCATTACGTGTAGCCACAACCACAACCTCACCCCCACATGCAACCAGCTGGGAGGTATGTGGGCTCATCCCCGGTCCATACAATTCACTTCCTCTTTCCCCCACCTGGTGTCATGAGCAAGTAGGTCATGGCCACCTTAAGCCTACCCAACTTTACCTTGGGGATCTCGGTGTGGTATCTTGATCCACCAGCTCAACCAGCGATACCCCAGGTTGTGTTAACTATGGTGCAACCTATTGCGGTTGAGTCTCACTGCCCACCTAGTCTGCATAAGCCAACCACCGCACTGACACTGCCCCAACCCAAAAGGTCTAGGGAAAGAACACCAAAGACACTAAAGAACCATGAAAATTCCCACCTTGTGCCATCTGTGAACAACAGGGCCATCCAACTCAAAATTGCCCTGAAATCCTAGTGATCCATGTACATTTGGATGCCATGGATATGAATGAAAACATCCTCGTTGTTGAAATCCCAACCATGCCACTAGTAAAGAACAAGGCATTGAGGGCAAACCATACTTGTGCCCTTTGCGGCTTGTATGGACATTACTCCCACCATTGCCAAGACCTACATGAATTTTGAATGGCTCTCACTGACCTTCGTCACCATTCCCTTGATTCTAAGATCACCTTGATCGAAGAATTCCATCCCCCACCTCCTTCTTTAGACACCATGTCCATTTACATGATGTCCAATTCTATAGACCCTCTTGTCTCCACCATCACCGATGGTCCATTAGACCTCTCTCTTTCATTGTTTCCCTAGCCATGGTTGCAACCTCAGTTGCAAACTCAACCTCAGTTACTAGGGAAACAATGGGGTTCATTCCCACTCAACATTATCCTTTTCCTTTTTCTTGTCCCTTTCCTTTTTCTACCATTCGAGATCGTGAGTAAATCTATCTTGGCAACCCGTGATCTACAAGATTTCACACTGGGAGATCCTATGTGGTACCTTGAACCACCTACCATACCTCTGAGGCCCAAGATGTGTTGACTCATGTCCATCCAATTAAGATGATGTTGCGCCTACCTCCAGGTCCATCAAAGACTCCTCTTGTCTCCAGGCCTTCCCCTCTTCCTCCAACAGAGACTGGGGCTAAGGCCACAAAAACCACAACCAATACCATTTACATGATCTCTAGCACTACTTGCCCTTCCATCTTGTCGGCTGTGGAAGATCCACTTGATCTATCTCGACACCACTTACGTAATGACGAAGACATCTATAAGACCACCTTTGGTTTTACCCCATTCCCTTTAAATCATAGTATGGAATTGGTTCTTCCCATAAAAGACCAAATTCCATCATCCTGCCTTGCTAATGACTGTTGCCTTAGAAAAGGGGAAAACACCCTCATTGACTCTGATGGACAACTCTTGGAGAACCCCCACAATGGGCTCTATCTCAAGAAAGTTTACACTTAACATTACCAATGAGTCACTTCATTTTATTTTTCTTGTTTTTCAACGTTTTTTAGAAAAAATCAAAGGCAGTACCATCAGCTGCTAGTCAAAAGTCACCTGGAACCTATTCGAGACACCTCTCACACCTCTGGGATAAAATTTACATCTCTTTATGAGACCATTATCTTATGTTTAATTAATCAACATCTGGACCATCATCCACAAACACCTTTATTTTTCTTCCATGTATTTGGCATATAAGTGTCCTCAGGCCACTGTTCGTTAAGGAATATAATTTTAGCTTTCATTTTGTATTTTTAACACATAGATTGTCTTTTCTTTTTACCACACCTTACGTGGACCTCTAGACCACTGTCCACAAAAAGATTTCTTTTCTTGCACGTATTTGGCATATAAGTGCCCCCAGGCTTGCACTCACATCGCATATAGTCAAGTTCGTCCACTGCAACACACACACATGCTCTCCTAACCTCTGTTCGAGAGCCACCTTGGTTTGCATGCCTTTGCCGCACCATCTCGCAGGCCTCTACCACGATCTATCCCATGCATGTATTGGTATGTTTGACAGCCTTCTGCTTCATCCATACTACGTAGATGACCTTTGGACCTCTATCCACGATCCCAACATGGGGCATCACTCATGCCACGGCAGTTGGTTGACCACATTGGATTTTTGTTTAAGCTCTTTTCTGACTCCTTAAAACAATGAAAAGATCATCGAACGCAGTTGCTTCCTTTCTCACTCTCTAAAGTATAGGAAAGGGTGTCTACATCATCTTGTTTACCTTTTTCTATGGACCATGTAGACCATTTCATGAAAAGGACCTCCTTGGCACACTCAAGCCAAGACCGTTCCCCTCTGCATAATTTTATGCTCTCTCGAGCAGAGGGGCCACAGTTTATGAAAAAGCTCATCACCAATTGTCGTTAAGCTCTTTTCCAGCCGTCTCAACAAGAAAAGATCACCGAGCAAACTTGGTTTTTTTCATGCTCATAAAAGTATTTGAATCATCGTCCAATCAGTATAGGTTTAACCTTTTCTGGCCTAATTGGAATACCAATGGTAAAGAAGTCTCTCATCCCCTCCAGGATGGGTGAGCTCTCCTATGCATACTTTTATCCTTTTTCAGGCATAGGAGATTGCCAATGAAAAATAGCCCCCACTAGATTCTTCTTCATGCTTTCAGACTCTCTAAAATCGAAAGCATCATCGAGCACTTTCCTTCTTAGGCTCGCCAAAAATCCACAATATTGTACCATAATGATTTCCCTAGACACCACCCCACAGAAAATAGTCTGGTAGCATTCCCACATTGGGTCGCCTTTGTTTAGAGTACTCTGCAATGTGTCTTCCTTGGATCCCATCAGTATCAAAAGTGTCCGCCTCCTCCAAGTATTTCCCATCTGCAGCGACATTCCAGGTATTACAGCTATGATCCCATTCCCATGAGTTAAGTTTCATTTGCTGCCAGGTCCACCCTACTGTCATACTCTGAACAAAAAAATTTTGAGTCTCCCACTCCCCCCTGCCCCTGTTCAGTTTTTTTCCTTCCCTCCCCTCCCCCCCAATTCAGTGAGTCAATCTGCAGATTGCTTCACACCTTTTGGTTTTCTCCCTTGCGCTCCTGGTCAAGGAAACATCATTGCCTTAACTAGGGGAAGGTCTATCTCTGTCGATGCCAATACATATATTCCATAGGATAGACCCAGAGGTCCCTGTACCTTGGTTTCATTAACATCATTCATGAGTTCCTTGGACCACTTGAGAGGAGTTCTTAGTGCCTCTTGGGATGGTTGTTTCTCATGTGCTTGAATTCAACTCCATCATTGCACCATTGAGATTCGTATAGGGTTTGTTCCACACAGTACTTGGTTGAAGACCCCGGATGTCACCTGACTCTAGCACATTGGTGAGTCCACTCAAGGGACCTAAACAGGTTATGTCCCATGTGATTTTCGGGCTGCGTTGGAAATAGTGATCAGAAGCCCCAGTAGTGTTTCAATATACCTTTAAGATTGATACAACATACTTTTACCAGAGAGACTTTGACTCTCAATCAGAAATTCCATACGGCTATGTACCATTCTAGATCCAGCAGACCGTCATTCATGAAGATATAGTATTCCATGATAATTCCATGGGTCTAATGTACTAGATCAGTGTTGTACTCGGCCTCACATACAGGAAACCAACATTGTAACATCAGTCGTATATGATCGGCTCTTGTATTTTAGAGCATAGATCAAATGATTCTTTTGACATTGTCATGCGCATGGGAATGCCCACCTCGTCCATATACAGGTCACATATTTATTGTATCTCACCCATTGATGGGAACCAAATTAATACAAAAACCAAAAGCCACCATGCCCCAGCCCCGGAAGCATCACCTCTACACAGTGAATCCTATGATGTCCATCAGCCATACGTTGAGCTCCTTCCCTCACACATCAAGGGGCAATTTGTCAACCCTAAAATTCCCCACATATCTCTTAATGGACTACACCACCTAAGGATACCATCTCACAACCCCCATTTCACTCCATAACACCTTCCATTTGACCTCCACACCTCCAAAAGAGCCCAAGGATGAACAAAAGGGATGAAAACCCCAAAAAGGAGCCCAAAATAGCCCCCTAGGAGCTAAAGCCCTCAAAAAGGGGCTAAAACCCTAAAAGGGGATAAGGGTAGGGTGGAAGGAGCTAAAGGCCCCCAAAAAGGGGCTAAAGCCCTGACCAAGGGCTTAAAACCTTAAAATCCCTTGGAAAAACTATAAAAGGAGGGTGCAGGGTCACTCTCAAAACACTCCTCACTTTCCTATTGTTATGCTTCCCGTGGATTCTTTGAGACCTCTTACTCTCAAACCACCGACTCTCCCTCTCCTCCATCTTCATCTCATCAAGCCATTGCTTCCCAACCAAGAGAGAGGTGCTCCCATGAGCTAGGGCATGGTGGCCCATTTCCACCTAAGTGAGGTATAATTCATTTTCATGGTTGTTTATTTGTTTTGTTTCCTAACCCTCATTTCTATTTCCAAGGTTTTCATTAACATTGTTTTCAGGTTTTCTCCATTGTCGCTTAGGTTTATTTTGCAAGTTTTGGAGGTGGAACCCTAACCTACTATGTGCAAAGGGGTTTAACAATGCTTCATCTCCTCTCCTTCATTTTCTATCATTATCTCTTAGATGAAGTTTACATTAGCTACCATTTGCTTATTCTTGCTTAGTTTATCTTAGTTTAATTTGTTGCTTTGTTTATGCCAATTTCCATTCCGTCTTTTACTATTTTATAAGAGTAGGAACCTACCCTTGGACCCTATAGGCACAGGGGAGCCATTTCTGCTCTTGTAGCATGGAGAAATTCTCACTACAGGTGTGAAGGAAGCTGTAAGATATATATCAAAATTTGTAGTTCCTCTAAACTCTTTGTGTAAACATTGTGAACATGGGAACCAAACTAGAGCTAGTTTTAAAATAAAAGAATGTATGACCTCACACCCTCTGGATATAATAGACAGAGACCTATGTGGACCAACCAGAACTAAAATCTTGTGAGGAGATTGTTAGCCCAAAAAATGCCTTACTTAGCTCTACATGGCCTACACCACCCAAGGACACCCACACACGACCCTCATTTGACCCCATTTGACCCCCACACCCTCAAAAAGGATTAAAAATGTGCAAAAGGGCTTAAAAACCCCTAAAAAGAGCCAAAATAGCTCTCATAGGGGATAAAACCCCTCAAAGGAGATTAAGACCACCAAAAGAGCTAAAGATTGAGTGAAAGGGGCTAAAAACCCCCAAAAGGGGCTAAAGCCCCAATCGGGGGCTTAAAACCATAAAAGTCTTAAGAAAAAATATAAATGGAGGGGTGGCAATCACCCTCAAATTATTCCTTCTTTCCATATTGTTATGTTGCTGGAGTGAGTGCCTTGAGACCATTTTCCTCTTAAGCCATTCACTCTCCCTCTCCTCCATCCTTCCATTGAGCCATAGCTCCCCCTTCCAAGAGAGGTGCTCTCCCAGATAGGGCATGGTGGCCCATTCCAACCAGAAGGTATACCTCTATTGCTTTATGTCTTTGATTTGGTAGTTTGTAGTTTTTTTTAACAGTATTTGTGTGCAGGTTCATTGCTTAACATCTTCTTGCAGGTTGCCATTATTTACTTGTAGGGTTTATTGCTTCTTTAATATTTGTATGCAGGGTCTTAGAGCGTAACCCGTAACCTTGTGTGCAGAGGGGTTTTGTTTATTTCTATTTCCATTTCTATTTCAATCTATTTCCTTTCTATTTTTTTTGCATCCACCACTAGGAACCCTACCCTTCTGTCCTATAGATAGAAGGTATCCATTCTTGCTCTGTAGCAAGGGATAAATCCCTACTGCATAATGTTATAATTTTATCATTCAAGCTAGGATTATGTTAGGATATTTAGCTAAGAGAATAACAAGTATATAAATCAGACACAAGAGACAATGAACACAATGTTTTTCCTCGAGGAAACCATAAATGTAGAAAACCCCGCAACTTCCTTAGAGATAGAATCAGCACCAAAAGTAAAACACCAAAATAGTAAGATGATCTCTCGACAACAATAGCCTCTTTCTTCCTAGCCCCAGTGTCTTTTTCTTCCTCATCTATGTGCTACAACTAAGAGTGAGTGAGTGTGTTCTAAATAGAGAGGCTAGCTCTATATTTATACTAATTTCCGACTTAACAAAACCCTACTAGGGCCAACTTCTCTAGGAGAGTCTAATAACCCTAGTGCCCCGAAACTGTGGGGACTTTAACCCTTGATCAATAGGAGGGTTACCCATAATGACTTGACATGACTTGTTTACATTATGAAATCTCCCAATAGGAACATAGGGGCATGATATGACTCAATTACATTACAAATACTTCCCGTAATAAACATCGGGGTACAATACATGAAATATATAGGTGAATACATTATGAAGTTACATATACATCAACACTCCCTGTTAACTAGGAAGGTATTCTCTTGACACAATTTTTCAGCACTGGTCTTCTTCTCTGGATCATCTTGTCATCTGCATATTCAAGTCATATTCATCATCAAGACATATTCATCTTGGATCTCAATCATCACTCAATTTGGATCATCATCACTGGATCTCGATCATCGTCACTGGATCTAGATCATCACGGGGACATCATCACTGGATTTGGATCATCACTACTGGATCTGGATCATCACTTGATCTGGATCATCTCAAAGACATCATAACTAGATCTAAATCATCACTCGATCTGGATCATCACTGGGTCATCATCATATGTGCTATCTCATGATTCTTCTCATTACATGAAGTTCTACAGAGCCAACCCTTTTTCATGCTGGTTGTAGGCCTACCTCCTTGTAGGTGTTTGGTATCCCTTATATCTGACCCTAAGTCAGAATGGCTAGCACTCACATCTGATCATGAGAGGAACACATCCAACATCATGTTAGAAAGGCACAACCCTTACATTCACCAGCATTATAGGACTCAACTACTATCATCTGTGAAAAGGCTCAGCACTCACATCTGACCTTGACTCATTAGAAAGGGACAACACTCACATCCACCAGCATGATAGTACATAACTACTATCATATGTGGAAAGGAACATAACTTACATCTAACCTTGACTCATCAGAAAGGCACTCAGTACTAGACTGAGGGTTCCTGGTAACTGACCAGATGCCTCCATTCAAAGAATGGCAGTAGCCCTTATATATGACCCTAAGTCAAAATTGTCGGCAATCACATCTAACATGGAAGGAACCAATCCTCTCACCATGACAGAATGGCAGTATCCCTTATATTTGACCCTAATTCAGAATGGTTGGCACTCACATCTGACATGGAAGGAACCAATCCTCTCACCATGACAGAATGGAAACAACCCTTATATCTGATCAAGTGGGAACACATCCCTCAATCGCATCAAAATGGCCATGCACTGATATATGATCATGTGAGAGAACATCTCATAGTCATATCAGAATGACCCTCAGTCCTAGACTGAGTTTTCTTGGTAACTGACTAGGTACCGACATTCAAAGAATGGCATTAGCCCTTATATCTCATCATGTAGGAACCAATCCTACAGTCACATCAGAATGGCCAGCACTCATATCTGACATGGAAGGAACCAATCCTCTCACCATGACAAAATGGTTCAACCCTTACATCTGACCATGGAAGGAACCAATCCTCTCACCATGACAAAATGGTTCAACCCTTACATCTGACCATGGAAGGAACCAATCCTCTCACCATGTGAAAATGGCTCATGAACTAATCAATTCCCCTTGGGGGAAATCTCGATATGGACAACACCAAGCCTCTCCCTGAAGTACTCAAACTTCACTCTAGTTAATGGCTTCATCAACACATCAGCTATCTATTCATCTGTTGCAACATTCTAAAGCTTCACTGCTCCTCTCTGCACCATATCCCTGATATAGTGATACTTGATATTGATATGCTTCGACTTGTCATGGAACACCAAGTTCTCCAACAACTTCACACAACTTTGGTTGTTGTAATATATACAAGTAGCATCCAGCTAGAGATCAAATAAATCAGACAGTAACTTCCTCAGCCATACTACCTCACAACTAGCTAAACAAGATGTGACATACTCTACTTCAGCTGTACTATGTGCCACACAATATTGCTTCCTGCTAAACCAAGAGATCACACCTGATCCCATAATGAAGCAACACTCTGAAGTGCTCTTCCTATCGATGGCACTGCTTGCCCAATATGAATCAACATAACCCTCCAGGTTAATTGTATGATTTGCATCATACTTGAGCCCATAATCAACTATACCCCTCATGTACCTCAGAATATGCTTTGCAGCAATCAAGTGAACATGTCTCATATTTGTCAAAAACTGGCCCAAGGTGTTCACAACAAAGTAAATATCTAGTCTCGTGTTCATTAGGTACATCAAGGATCCAATCATCTGACAATACATCATGGCATCAACCGTTTCTAATGAAGAATCAGTCAATAGCTTTAGGTTTGATGCCATAGGTGTGGTCATGGCCTTGCAGTCCATCATCCCGAATATCTTCAGGATCTCTATTGTATATTTCCCTTGTCCCAGGGAAATTCCATCTGCATTCTGCCACACCTCCATGTTCAAGAAATAATGCATCATGCCCAAGTCCTTCATTTCAAACTCAGCAGCAAGCATCCTCTTCGTATCAGCAATCAACCCATCCATGCCTGTTACAAATATATCATCTACATACAGTAGGAGCATCACTAGGTTGCCATCCTCAACCTTGTAGTAAATATTGGAATCTGCTTTACTCTTAATAAATCCCAGATTGGATAGAAAGCTGTCAATTCTACCATACCATGTTCTGGGTGCCTGTTTCAAACCATACAAGGATTTATTCAATCTACACACATGAGACTCCCTATCCTGTGTCTCAAAACCTATTGGCTGCTCTACATACACTTCTTTTACTACACCATTAATTAAATCAGTCTTGACATCCATTTGGTGTATCTTCCATTTCATCACTGCAGCCAGAGCAAGTACTGATCTGATGGAAGTGTATCTAGCTACAGGTGCAAAGGTTTATTCATAATCTGTTCCTTCTTTCTGAGAGAAGCCATGAGAAACAAGTATTTCTTTATATTTTTCTTTGCTACCATCTGCAACATGCTTGATCTTGTAGATCCATTTGGAAGTTACAATAGACTTCCCTTCTAGTCATGGGACAACATCCCAAACATCATTCTTCATGATTGATTGATACTATTTGATCATAGCATCCTTCCATTCTTTCAGTTCTGTCGCTTCTTCATAATTGGAAGGTTCTTTATTGATGAAATCACATAATAATGCTACATAACTAGAGCATGATCTCGTCCTCTTTCTTTCTCTATGATTCTCTTCTCGAGCCCCATATCTTTCCACACCTTGGATAGCTTCTTGTACCCAAGCAGGTTTCCTCTTATGAGGATTCTTCTTTGGAGGTGGATCTATAGGTTCTTAAGGTTCTTCAAATTCTTGATCTTCTTCTTGAGTTTCTTTGTTCATGGTTGTGTCATGAATTCTGGGTGCTTTTGATTCTTCAGGAACTTTTGCAGGTTTCTTTTTGGATTTGTTGTAAGCTAAGTCTCTGTCAAATGTTACATCCCTACTGATGTCAATCTTCTTGAATCCTGGGAAGTATATTCTCTAAGCCTTCGAGCATTCAGAGTATCCCACAAATATACCCTTATTTCCTGAAGGATCTAATTTTGTCCTCTTCTCTTTTGGAATGTGTATGTACACTGGACAGCCGAATATTCTAAGATGGCTAACTTCTAGTTTCTTTTCAGAAAAGACTTCTTTAGTTGTCTTATTCTCGAGTACTCTAGTTGTTCTGGAAGCTTCTGCCCATAGATGCATAGGAATATCTTGATCATGAAGCATTACCCTTGTAGCTTCCATGATAGTTATATTGTTCCTTTTTGCAATCCCATTTTGTTGGGGATTATATGGAGTAGACAAATCCATCTTAATCCCTGAGTATTTGCATAACTCTTTGAATTCACTTGATGTGAATTCTACACCATTATCTAATTGAAAGGTCTTGATCTTCTTTTCGGTGTGGTTCTCGATCAAGGCTTTGAATTCCTTGAACATGTTGAATACTCCATCTTTTTTATTCATGAATTAGATCCATGTCTCCCTAGAAAAGTTATCAGTGAAAGAAACATAGTATACATACCTTCTTAGTGAGATTTATGACATCGGACCACATACATCGGAGTGAATAATTTCCAATATTCCTTTTGTCTTGCTCTCGCTACTTGAAAATGTCTTCTTTGTATTCTTTCCTTTCACATATCCTTTGTAGAATCCATCATCTTTTGCTTGAATTTATGGAATACCTTCAATAGCTTTGCTTGCTAGTGGTAGTGCTCTGTAATGCACATGTGCAAGCCTTCTATTCCAAAGCTCATTTGGCTCTACTATGTCATGGACTAAATCTTGTTCTAGATCGCCCTTCAATTTGTATAGACCTCCTTCTTGTTCCCCCAATCACTTCTGCATCATTAATAGTCTTTCCCTTTGGCCACATAATAACTTGGCCATCTATAAATGGAACCCTCATGCCTTCTTCATCTAATATAGATATGGAGAGAAGGTTCTTCTTTAGTCCTGGTACAAACAATACAACTTGCATCTTCATAGACTTTCCAGATTCTAGCTTATAGGAGGATTCCCCACTACCTTTTATTGGATACTGGTAGTCATCTCCAAGTTTCACCTTGTGAGGTGATTCACGTTCTAAAATTTTTACAAATGACTCTTTGAATCCTATCATATGTTTGGAATCCCCACTGTCTATAAGCCAATCATTGTTTCCATGTGTGATGTTTCCCATGAGAGCGGAAATCAAGACATATTCTTCATCACTTGAAGAGTCTTCACTACCATATCCGGTTCTCTTTGTGGAAGTTTCATCATCCTTTGCAACATGAGCATGATGTATTCTCTTGTTTCCCCTTTCCTTATTTTTTCTTTTAGGACAATCTTTTGCAAAGTGTCCTACTTCATCACATGTATAACATCTGCTTCTAGACAAATCTTTTCTAGTGTTAGCTTTATGGAAATGCTTACCTTTGGAGTGATGATAACTTCTTTTTCTTTTCTTTGAATGAACTACGAGGGCTTGATCTTCATTTCCCATATTTTCTTCTCAAGCTTCTATCTGAGCTTCTTCTTGAGAGCATTCTTCCCATAGTATACTAAATTTGACTAACTTCTTTCTGGCACAGATTCCTTCAATAAAGGAGTCCCATGATCTAGGGAGACCATTCAAGGTGGTCATCACAACCTCTGCATTCTCCACTTCTTCATCTATTGCTTCCAGTTGTTCCTTGATCTGAGAGACCCTTGTAAAGTAAGAATGGATGGTCTCAGCATTCTGGATCTTTACATTCTTCAGTTGGTTTCTCAGAGTCATCTTCTGGTTTATATTATTTCCTTCAAACAATTTGGTTAGGGAATCAAACATAGCTTTAGGTGTCTTTAGGGAGGAAACCTATGGTATGAGTTGATCCTTGATTGAATCAGCAATAATCCTCTTTACCATAACCAATTTCTTCTTGTGTAAGGCCTTAGCCTCATCTCCCTCTAGGACTGGAACCTCTTGATTGAGATAGGAGTCCAAGTCATTTTCTTCTAGGACCAGGGAGATCCTATACTTCTAGGATTGGAAGTTATTAGCTCCCTCAAGCTTTTCATCAAGCTTGGTATGATGAGACACCTTAACTGAGAACCCCAAATGGAAATACATTAGCTTTAGATCTTACCGGGTCAAGATGTCGGATCTGAATTTGGACCTGAATTTCTGTAGTGCCGATTCAAGAGCAGATTAGGGTTTTTATTTCTTGGATTTATGTCCAACCAAATGCTTTGATATTGATGTCTAAACTTCTATTTTGAGGAGGATATCAATCCCGGCCTGGGCTCACTGAAAAATTACACTTCTGTGGAAATCCCTAATTTCCAGCAGTAGTGTCGGGTCCAAAACTGAAAAACCTCAGAATTGGATTCTGCTTCGTCAAAAAGATGCGCCCTAGGGAGGATAGTTATTACAGACTTATTTTTATGAAAATATGTGTAGAGAGATACACAAAGTAGGAATCCCTAGTTCCTACAGCTGCACAGTGTCTTCTTCTTAGGTTAGCTCTGATACCATGTTAAAATTTTATCATTCAAGCTAGCATTATGTTAGGATCTTCAACTGAGAGAATAAAAAGTAAAGCAATCAAACACAAGAGACAACGAACACAATGATTTTCCTTGGGGAAACCATAAATGGAGAAATCCCCGCAACTTCCTCAGAGATAGAACCAACACCAAAATTAAAACACAAAAGCAGTAAGATGATCTCCCCACAGCTGTAGCCTCTTTCTTCCTAGCCCCAGTTTCTTCTTCTTCCTCAGCTATGTGCTATAACTAAGTGTGAGTGAGTGTGTTCTAAATAGAGAGGCTAGCTCTCTATTTATACTAATTCCTGACTTGACAAAACCCTACTAGGGATGAATTCTCTAGGAGAGTCTAATAACCCTAGTGCCCCGAAACTGCAGGGACTTTAACCCTTGATCAATAGGAGGGTTACCCATAATGACTTGACAAGCCTTGCTTACATTATAGAACCTCCCTACAGGAACATCGGGGCATGACATGACTCAATTACATTACAGATACTTCCTGGAATAAACATCGGGGTACAATACATGAAATATATAAGTGAATACATATACATCAACACATAATTGGCGACCATACCGGGTCGATCCATAGGTTTTGTTTATTATACTTTACTTATTTATGTTTATTTATATTTTTATTTCGTTTCTGTTATTATCTTGGCTATAGTACCAGTTACTCTTGGCTGTTCTGTGAGTTGCAAATCACTCAACTGTGCAAAAACGACCGAACCGAATTTCTGAAAATTCACCTGTGTTCGGGATAATTTTCTGCACAAGTAGTTGATCCATTTGTAAATATTATTATGGTTAGGGGTAAAAGGGCACATTTTCGAAGTGGTTTTTCAACCGTTTGAGGTAATTCCTCACGGTTTGATCACAATCCACTTTGCAAAAATAGGTCCTCTACAGGTGCACGACCCATTTTGGGGCTTGACTGTTTCCTTCTATTAGGGCTGTCAATGTGGCTCAGCTGCCTTTGTCCATCAATATTTGTTTATTTCATTTCAGTATCTATTTATTTCATTGCATCCTATGTAAATCACTGCTAAATTTAATGGTTAATGGATTAATGAATCTGATCAAAGCTTGATTAAAAAATTACTGTAATTAAAATCAACATCTTGCCTAGTCCTTCCTCCTCTACCCAGTCATAACCCTTCAGGGTATTTTGGGATAAGACGAAGGGTGAAGCTCTTATAGTAATAGGCACTTCACTTATCATTTTTCAAAACCACTAAAAACGGGTGAGTTGGAAGGTAGAGGGGCTAGAGAAGGAGGGATTCTCACAAAGCTCAGCGTCCTCCCTGTTGACCGACCTTGCATCTGGAGGGTGACTTGTGGATCTACAGATCACTAGTAGAAAATGAGAAAAAAATGACGAAAATCATGCTATAAATGACTATTTTTGAGTCGGTGACTAATAGTAGCAAATTTCCACTATATTATAGTTAGTCGTATTTCACTAGTCATTAATAGCTTGACTTAGTAGTCATTGATTTAGTCATTGATAGACAATGCTTTAGTCATTGATAGTCATTGATTTAGTCATTTATAGCTAATGATTTAGTCATTGATTTAGTCATTATTTTAGTCATTGTTTTAGTCATTGATATTAAATGATTTAGTCATTGATTTAGTCATGGATTTAGTCATTGATTTAGTCACTGAGTTAGTCATTGATTTAGTCACTGATTGCAACCATTAATGACCAAATATATGACTAAATAAACTACTAGATGTTAACATATTAATTACTAATCTAAATACAACTAAGATAGGGGAAATTAGCTACTAATGGTCGTATATATGTGATTTTAGTCATTTTTGTAGTCACAAATTTATGATAGGGGACGGAGGAATCAAACCACCAAGTTCCTTCCTAATTATAGGCAGGAGCTCTACCATTGAGCTAGCACCATTTAAGTAGTTGTTATTGCTTGACAATCATGATATTCAAACAAATTTATGATAGATATCAATCTACAAACTACATAATTATTGCTTTGAGGGACAGAGATTGGAAAGTTATCTTTAGAACGTCCAACACAAACAATACCAGATGACACTGAAGCTACATCTGTTCTTTCACTTCTTGCTATTTCAATGTGCCCACTGCCCAACTCAAATGAACCCTTGTGTTTGTCAGAGGACGAATTCTTCGATAGAATTTTAAAACCTTCATGACTCCTACATTTCATAGTAGGATCAACTAAACTGCCATTCTTTCCATGGAAAGCTTCCCCAACTGTATTTACATGTGAATTTACTTTTATATATTTTCCACCCATTGCATTAGGTTTGGCATCAATATGTTTTTTATATATAAATGTTGATGACTGCCCACCCTTATTGACCAACAACTTACCATGATCAGAACTCAACCCTGACGCCGCAACTTCCACCACCAAGGCAGGGAGATTTAATGTTGGAGACATTGAAAGTGAATGAGATGAACTTGTTTCAGGATTAGAGGAGCCCTGAATAGCTCGGATCCTCATAATAAATGATTTTTCTTGTGCGGCATGGGAACCCCTACAATAACCATTAATGTCTAAATATTAATAATTTCAGACAATATCTCTATCATATAACATGAAAAATAGTAGAAACTTAGATAGCTTGTGTAAATAATCAAGCATCTATCAAAATACAAAAACCATTCATAAAGATAAAATCCATGAGTAAGAATAAATGGATCCCAAATACCTTTCTAAAATTATTATCTGCCAAGTTATCAACCAACTTTGCTCCAACAGAAAAGAAACCCCTCCCTAAAGGGATATATGGCACAATTCCAATACTGAGCTCCCTGCAATGAAAGTTTCAATTTGAAATTTGAAATTCATACTATTAGGAAAGTGGCCACATGGTAAATAGGAAATCCAATACCTCTACCTGCAAGTTGGAATAATCTCATTCTCTACATCCCTAGTCCACAAGGACCACTCTAATTGAACTATTGTTATAGGATGAACTACATGACCTCTTTGAATTGTTGACCCAGAAGCCTCAGAAAGTCCAATGTATTTTATTTTCCCTTCATCAACTAACTTCTTGATTTCTCCAATCTGTAATAGATACACAAACAAGACATGGCTAATTCAGTATATAAAGTTGGAAATTAAAAGAGTACAACCCAAGAAGAAATACATCAATGAAAATATGAAAGTGACCATCAATGTGAAACTTTCTGTAGTAAAAAAGAATAAACATCCATATCTGATCATGGTTCATATTTCCAATTTTGTAGTTGGTGTAAGAAGGGCAAGCATAATATAGCTGTCAACACCTTGCCTTGAAGAAGTTCAACTTTGTGTAGGGCCTAAAATATTAGGGCTGATGTGCAAGTTGACTAAAACAATTACAAATGAACTTTCAATATAATTACCGGCATTCAGTATCAATCAAATATTTATCGAATTATGAATGAACACTGAGTTTTCTTAGTTTTGAGCTTAGCGTTTACTAGAAGAAAATGAAGGAATTCCTTATACTTCCCATAGCCAAGCACACATGTTATACAAGGAATAAGATCTGAGTAATCAACTATTGAAATGGAATGAGAAAGGAATCTCAGCAGTATGCCAATGTTTCAAAAGCATGACCACAAAAGAAGCACTAAACTGTATTTTTCAGGTCTACTCCAACCAATTGCTCATCCCAAGTGAAAACTGGAAAATACCATCTATTGATTTTATCATAGTTTTGTCAAATGAAATCCAAAAGAATAGGTAGACATATCAAAGCTAGGAGGATAACAATGTATTTTTCTTGTAATCAACAAACATAAGAAGTTAGCTCAGTTCACTTGCAATCTATAAGTACAGAGTGCCTGGTTGAAAGTTTAATAAGATCAAAATCAAAATGTAAGGATGTTAGTAGTTAGCCATGAGAATAGGTCATGTCATGGGGTCATGCCATGGATTATTTAAGTGAAATATTATTTCTTTTGGTCCTTTGGCCCCGTTACCACTCATGATGAGCTTCTAAGAAAGTTCATCTCCATCGATTCAATGTCGATGGTTCATGGATATTTTATTGGATGAAAATTTAATCAAAAGTCAACATTTAGCATTGAAATTTTGTGGAAAAATTAGTGGATTATTTAACATCTACTATCCATGAGTGCTTTAGCCAAATTTAGCACAGAGTCACAGATCTTCATTATCAACATTAAAGAATGAACAGGATTCTTGCTTGTGGTCTTTCGATCATTTTTTCTTACATATCAGTTCATATTCATAACAGTAAATATCGGATTTTTTTTTTAAAGTTTAGCAAGTTTAATATGCTTGCATATGACATGCAATATTTGATGCATGCATGGTAGGATGAGAGCTTCAAAAGGATACTTTCAGTTTTCCTAAGACTTGTCTTTGTGGGTAACTTTGTATTTTCAGAAAGTCCATATCTTCTGAAATTAATCACATTGTCAGATACACTTTATGGAGATGTGCACTAGCTGGCATTACAACTGATATTTCCAAGAAATTCCTTATGATGGGTGAGTTTCCATTCAAGGGCAAAAAAGGTGCTTTAATTTGATTGATCATAATATCTATTAATCTGGAGTCGGTAGATAAAGATACACTATACAATCAAGGTATTCATAAACTTTTCCTAAGGAATTTTGTTTTTCCTTGTGACCTATTTCTTGGGGATATTATATATCCCATAGAGTCTTCATACAAACTTAAACTATAACCTAATTCACCCAATAGTCTTGACCCTCTTCCCTATAATACTCCCTAGCCTACCCTAAGTGACTGCTTAACCTGTAGCCTAGCTACAAACCTTAGGATAGACCCTTACACAATCCTAGTTCCCAAAACTAAACCCTATCCTCTGTCCTACCCTTAGGCATGTCAAGGAAACATTTATTTCCTAACAACCTTGAATAACCTAGATACTAATCCCTAGTTACTAATTCATAAACTAAAATCCCTTGGACCCTTTTCTTTGTCGTTGTCCATACCTCAGCCTGTGAGAAAGGATTGCTAATAGTCCATATCAGAGAAATAAAAGTCTCATTAAAACTTGAGTCCTTCCCCTTTCGCTATCTAGACTTGGACCTTTACCCACACCTCATCCTAAATTTCTTGGCCCTCCTCTAAAAACACCCAACATTCCTCCATTTTTTGGGTGTTGTCTATTTAGGATAGTCATAAATATGCTTCCTAAACCCCCTCCTAATTCTGTACAAAATAAATCTCAAACCCCCATTGTTCTTGTAACTATTTAAAACAGTCCCATACCCTTCAGTCTGAGTTTAACAAGCAACATATCCCTGATGGGACCCTACATAAACTCATATTCAGGATGACCATGATGCACCTCGGTCATAGCTGTTATAACATGTAATTAGCAGGCCTTGAAGGTTAGTTGCGTTGTTTTCATAAATCCTGACATTGGGATAGTCTTGTCTCAGATTTCAAGAAGCATCTAGCAACACATATTGTCAATGTCCTGCAAGTTACTCATAGTCCACAAATAAATAACGCCACAACACTCTTATTCATACTTTCACTTGTTTATCACAATTTTTATTTAAGATACAAATAATAGTTGTTTATTGACATACTGTGGTTACTACTGGAGATTGCTTTTCTCATAAAAAGTGTCACATCTCTGTCATAGTGGATTGTAAGTGTGTAGATGTTGATAATAATTGGTGCTTGATTAATTTGTCACATATTGGTAATCATTTAAGGATTGGGGTTACATTTCTATCATATATCAATTGGTATTGTATATTTTCCACACATTGTTTTCATAGTAGTAAACATACTTGCAACAATTTAGATTTGCTAAGTAACATTTAATATATTCATTGTTGTATATTTATGGATACTATTTGCTCAATTGAATTTGTCCTTAGATTCCTTGGAGTATTACTATGTGAATGTGCACTTGCAAGCACTTTTACCCTTTCACTTTTTCATACAACTAGTTCTTGATCAGTCTAAATATTATTGATATACTTTTTCCACTGCTGTAAACTATCAAAGTTTTGAGGTTTCATTGTGTTGACGGGTGTATTCAACTAAGACCACAACGGGGGAAAACGACCCAGTCCGGGACCCTTAGAGCAGGCTCCAAGCTGTTTGGGATAGTCGTTCCCGACAGGTTTAAAGGCTCTGTTGGCCTGGGATCCTAGAAGATTAACGGTTACAATTAATGCTACTGATAGTCAGCGTTAGCCCTATGTTTATAATTACAAATATTAATCCAAGTTATATATTACAAGAATCACAAACTATTAAAAATAAAACAATTAACCTTAAATACATGGATAGAACGTAAACCTAGACAGAGTTCGTATCCTACAAAGTCATATTATAATTATATACACATGTACAACAATTACAAAAAGGATAATCTGAGTGTAATTAATGAAAATATCTGACTTAACAAGATTCTTCAGATAGTACAAAAGCAAAAAATAAATAAAATAAAATTCTGAATACCTATCCTGATCAGGAGCAATAATTAATTTAACCTGTAATTGACTGATGTTGGTAAAGATACTGTATGTAAGCCTTTGCTGATATTTAAAAACATTCAAATATTACAAATTCATACATGCATCATTACACATTATGTAACAATAATACCAATTATTAACTACAAAACATGGCATACCACCACAGTAAAAAACAGGAATAGCCGATACCTGATAAATAACATTTGCATAATTCATCAAGGAAATTATCACAAACATTCATGATATAGGAGAGTGAATAGCAAAACTGAAAGATATTATAAACCACATATAAAGTTCTAAAACTGTAAATGTATGTAAAACATCACCAGTCCAAACGCTGTAGTTACTGACAGATAACTGCCTAGAAACATAGATAGAACGAACCAGCAGTTTTGTTCTTGCTTCCCCAGAGTATCGACCCCCCTAACAATTTCTCTATCAGCCCCTTAAATACATTGTAAATTTCCCAAAATACCACTAAGAGCTAATAATAACCAACATTACAATCCCTAACAGATGTCACATAAAAACGACAAGTGGAACATGTCGTTTTTTATGCATACGCACAACTATTCCATCCATCACATGGGATCGAGGACATAAGAAAAATAACGGCACCTGTAAAACAGTCCTTCCAATATCGATTTGTCTCCAGATACAACGGGATCATCCATATAACCTAAATCTGCAAAATCGGGGGCAAAACAAACTTCATGATACTACCTGCGATACGAAACAAAAGAAACATAATCAACATATAATTAAAATAGAGACAAATAAAATTATTAACAAAAAAATACGAAATAATCAAATACCTGAACATAATCATCAAAACATCAAACCTGATATCAAATAACACGCCACCGAACATTACAGATTGACTGGGGCATTAAAAACTTGTATATTAAATCCACTGGACTGACTCAGAGATGGAGCCTTAAATTGCATGAGAGCAATCTGAGCATTGAGCTCACATAACTTTTCCTCACTCTTTTCATTCTCGTCCTGCAACTTAAGAACCCTCCTTATCAATTTGTTTTTATGATTCTTTAGTCGTAAAAGATGCTGATCACTTACATCAACTTTCGCCTTTAATTTCACATTATCAGCTCTCAATAAATCCTGACTCGCAACTATTTCGTTCATCTTGTCTTCCATTCGGCAAACCTTATCTAACAGGCAACTAATGAACAGAGGATGAATAGTTTTCCCAATTCCACGAGGAACAACTGAGGTTGTTTTAACAGGCTTCTCTTTTACCACAGAATCAGTCATGCAATCACCTAAAACTTCCTGAACCTTCTTATCCACTGCTGGATGACTATCACGATCAAGGGTAACATCAATGTCAGGCTCAACAGGATGAACCTCTACAGACAGAGAAGGATTTTCAGAGATATCATCGACAGTCATAGGGTGACTTTGACTAGCTGGGTCAGCAACAGACTCACGACGAACCACATCATCATTAACAGGTGAAGGAGCAGTGATTTCCTCATCATCAATCACAACCGTTTCGACTGGAAGCTTAATATTCACGGGGTTTTTAGCCATCTTGGCTTTCGCCATACTCCTGGTTAGCCTTCTAGCCAGCTTGGATTTGGATAATTTTGCTCGACAGTTCCCAATTTTATCACTATTATTTGGCGGAGTAACAGGTGACCGAGGTGAGGTCTTCTTTACACGCCTAGACTCTGGAAATGTATGAGGAGTGTTCATTGGATCACCCCTAGGTTCTTGAGAGGGTTCCACACTCTTAAGACTAGGGTTTGATGTAGGTTTACTCAGAGAAGCCGAACCTGAATCTTTATGTTTGCTACAGTCATCAGGACTGTCAAACATACAATGACAAAACCCTGAAAAACCATTTGATTCTATAAACTACTCCCATGAGCGACCTGACTTTACCAATTCATTCTCAACCAACATACGGACTAGCCCTTGGTGAAACAGACTATGGCTTACATGTTTCGGTCCCTTTTTTATGGCATTTGACATTTTAAACAAACTGTGCAGAAGATAGTAAGGGATATTAATAGGAAACCCTATGAAGACAGCCATTAAACGAAGATGGTATACATATGCCGATGACAACCGACCTTCGCAGGTTAAATATCTATGAATTAACTCAAGCATTGGTCGCCATTCTTTGAGGAAATACTTACCTGCTACTCCTGTTCGAAAGGAAATTTCTTGAGTCGAGTTCTTCAGCAATGATCTCCATTCCGTAATCTCCATTTTCTGATACTTAAACCACCGCTGCCCAGACAGAGGCAAACCCATTTCACTTGCAATCGACCTCTCATCCACCCGAAAGCACAAATCACCAACTTCTGCTTGGTAATTTACCAGGGACAAAGCAAACACTCTCGTGACTTCTGGATTGGAATCAGAAAACTTCTCGAAGAACGACAACCACCCGACATCCTTAACCTTTTGCAACAGCCCAGGGTTTGAATTCAACAGGGTTAATTCATAGGGTTTGACTCTCACAACAGGGGCCATCGCCGATTGTTTACAAATGTGTAACCATGCACAGAGTACATGCCACCACTGAGCCAAAGACAGAAGACCAGGTCGTGAGCATTTGGAATAGAAACTCAGCAGCACTAAATAATACATAGGATAAGCCATACATGAATGCTGGAGAAACCCTTGCGGGTTCAGCATGATCACAGCCATCACTACTCGGAGTGATAAACACAATTGACGGTTGAAACCCTGAAAGACTGATATTATCACAGTCTACCCTGAATTAATGACAAGAGAGTTCGAGGTGTACGTAATAACAGGTGCTCCACTGGTAGACAGACACGACAAGGACTAAGTACGTGGAGAACAGGGTGAGTACGAGTGTCATAATAACACTCTGAATTTGTGATAAGTGTGACTCGTGTTATAAATCAATCGTTAAAACCATAATACATACATTCCCAAACATATAGTTGGCCTATTCATCAAAGGTGGCGAAGGATCATAAACCATATAATTTGAAACCGAACCTTTGAATACCATCATACACAAATTAATATCAATATGAATAATGGTTTACAAACTTTAGGATATGGCATACGAGACATGTATCTAAGCTTCAATGGAGTAACAAGGATTAAACCTTTGATCACCATAACTCACCTTTGCATGAAAACCATGGTAACACAATCTCATTAATGTGTCTAGCAATGACATCCACGAAATCGATTTAAGGAGACATGAGCAACTAGGATATACAACATCAAGCATAAAGACCATGAACACTCATGTGTCAACCTTCCTAGTCGAAAATTATACAAATTAGTGACTCAGAGGTAGCTATTTCATTGATCCAATGTAAGTTGCAAAGATTTTTCGAAAATGTTGAATGTGAATAAATCAGTAGCTAAGGAAAAATCCTCCTTTCAGTAGCTGAATTTATCCCTTTTAAAATTTAAACATTTCATCAAACAAAATAGGATTTTGTTTGATGAAATAATGATTTTAGAAGGCTGTTGAGCAGGGGCACAACAGATGGCGACTTGCTGGACGAAACAGTTATCTCTGTCCATTTACCTGAAACCATGCAAGAAAAGGGATTAAATCCTTAACATGAGCCATTGCGTGGATAATACCATCTTAACATCTCAACCAGATTCAAGTATCTCACATTTCTGTACATTACCAGCAAATTACAGTTTCAATTATTTATTCGATATAAATCAGATTTCTACCAAAATTCAGTCTAAAGAGAATACAACAATAAATGGTTCAGTCTTAAAAGATAAAACCTCAATACCACAAGCATGGCCCTGCTGCCAGCAGGCGTCCATAGCCTCGACAGGGTTGCTTTAAAATCCACAGACCGTCAGTATCCCATCTGCTAGTAAAAAGTTTACAATTCCGGACAATATGAACTGTTACTATCATCTTTTTGTTTTCCTTTTTTTTTTCTTTTTTTCTTTTTATTAGTCATGAAGGCCATGATTCGAGCTTGATAACCCGGTAGTAATCATGTCAGTCACCAGTCTACATAACAGTAAAATGAACCGGCTCGTGATGAGACCTTTCACCCCTCAGATTTTTATGTCCAAGGGTCATTGCCCAGGCTTGGTGACCGAAGATGACAATGCTACTGGATGTAAACTCATGATCCTAAACAGACCGGCTCATCACAAGACCTTCTGTCCTTCAGACATCTCTTTCTTTTTTGAAATGTTTCAGTCCATATCGTACAGAACGTAGTTATGTTAATCCCAAATGAGATTGCCTTAGCGGATAGGGAGACGAGTCTGGTTTTCTTTATGAAAAAGGAATGGCGTAAGAGATTAAAATAGATGAATTTACCCAACCCTGCTCTAATCTCTTTAGACAAATTTTTGTAGAAACTAATATGATTAATTAATATAATGAAGTTTTACAGGCTGCTGGTAATATCCAAAATAGTGATAATACTCTTCTCTGTGTGAGAAGTAAAACAGAATGACAGTCTCCAGGAAGATAATGCCTTTGAGCATGATTTTCAGATTAATTTTAGAAATTGAATTTAGTCATCTGTTTTGGGGTTTGATGAATGTATCAGGTTCAGATCACAAAAAAAAACCAGCAAATAATATGACAACATGCAAACAGATCAACAACAAAGAAAATAAAATCTTTTAAGCAAACACACCACACCAGGTATATGTACAGGATGATCCCTTGAGGGGGATCAATAGAAGTATCGTTTGATTAAGTGACCATTTACTGGAAGGTCATCAACCTCACCTTCCAATGTTTGCAACCTGAAAGTGCTGGGACCGAGTTTTTCAGCGATAATAAATGGCCCTAGCCACAGACACTGGAACTTTGTGTGTTTTCCTTTATCCTCATGTTCCTTGTCCCATTTCAACACTAAATCACCTACTTCCATATCCCGACTGTCTGACTTCTTGCGGTCAAACCAGCGCTTGACAGTCTGCTGGTGTTTCTCAAATTTTTTCCGAGCTAACTCCCTATCTTCTTCCAACTTCTGTAGGGTGTTAATTCGATGTTCCATGGAGGAACAAGGTGTTTCTTGTACTGACTGGGCAAGTTGTAATGAAGGCAGGAACAAGTGAGGCAGTAAAATGGCTTCCTTTCCATATACTAGGAAAAATGGAGAGTTTCCAATAGCGGCTTTAGGGGTCACCCTGTCAGCCCACAAAGCGCTTGATAGAGCAGTATGCCAATTTCTATGATGGTTAGCCACAATACGTTTCAGAATCTTGATCAGATTTTTATTAGACGATTCTGCTAACCCATTACCTTGTGGGTAATAATTGGCAGAATATTTTAATTTTATCCCTTTTTCTAATGCATACTCAGTTAATTTAACAAAGGAAAAATAAGTTGCATTATCAAAGATTAAAGACTCAGGCAGGCCAAATCTAGTGATGATAAAGGAATCAAGAAAAGCTATCACCTGATCTGAATTGACTACTCGTAACGGGATGGCTTCAACCCATCGAGTGAAGTAGTCTGTGGCTGTGAGAATATATTTATGCTGTTGTGAAGAGGCAGGCGTAATTGGGCCCACAATATCTAGACCCCATTGCTGAAATGGTACCTCGATAATTACCGGCTGAAGGGGTAATGCTGCCTTTTTCAGTCTGCTCCCTGCCCTTTGACACTCTTGGCACTTTCTGGCGAAAGAATATGCGTCTTTGAACAATGTGGGCCAGTAGTACCCAACTTTAAGCACCTTATGAGCAGTAGTTTCTCCGCTGAAGTGGCCTCCAGCTGGCCCTGCATGTAGTTGAGATAACACTTCATCATCCTCATGTCTTTTTAGACAGCGAAGGAGAACCCCTTCGAAATTTTTTCTAAACAAAACATTATCAATAAGCTGATAAGGTGTTGATTTTAATCTTAAAGCTCTCTTATGACATGGGTCTAAATGTTCAGGAGCAGTCCCATGTAATAAGAATAACCTAATATCGTCATACCAAGTATCAGGAGTAGTGGAGACTGGAAAAACTTCCCTTTCACACAAAGAAGAGTCGCCAAAGAACTGCAGATCAGGATCAGAATTGTCCACAGAGCCAGCTGCTAGTTTGCAAAGTCCTTGCCCCCTAACAATCTTCAAAGGTTTTATTTCCAGGTCATATTCTTGAAGTGCTGTGACCCAGTGTGCTCTTTTTTCACCAAGATCTTTGTATACCAAAAGATTTCTAACTGCAGAATATGGTACAACGACTTTGGTGTGGGACTTCAGTAAATATGGCCTGAAATGTTTAACTGATTTGAAAACAACAAAAGCTTGCTTATCTACTTCTGGATAATTTAATTCTGAACCGTTTAGACCAGAACTCGTGAAAGCGATAGGAGCTTCATTATTTTCCTGGTTTTTCTGTGTCAAAACAGCAGCATAAGAGGCATCAGAAGCAAAGGTATATAAAATAAAAGGTTTGGAAAAATATGGGCTAATGAGAGTGGGAGCTTCAGCGATCGCTTTCAAGATGTCATGAAAGGATTGTTTCTCATCAGTGTTCCATTTAAATTCAACATCCTTTCTTATCATTTTCTGGAGTGGCCGAACAATTTCTGTAAACCCAGTAATAAATCTAGAAACAAAATTTATTTTTCCAAGAAAGGACTGCATGGACTTTTTCGAGTGAGGCATCGAAATCTGAGATATAGCATGAGTACGTTCTGGGTCAATATTAATGCCTTGTTTAGACACAACAAAACCCAGCAACTTACCTTCGGTAACTGAAAAGATAGATTTCTTAGGATTTAATGAAATCCCGTACTTCTTGCAACGCTCAAAAACTCGCCTGAGATGAGTTATATGATCAGTCCTATTTTTGAAAAGACGGTAACATCATCAAGATAAATCACAACAAACTTACCAATCAGACCTCTGAAAGCGATATCCATTGCTCTCTGGAATGTTGCACCAGCATTTATGAGACCAAAAGGCATCTTCCTATAGGCATAGGTTCCCCAAGGTGTCCTAAAAGTTGTTTTCAATTGGTCAGTTTTGGATACCAACACTTGGTTGTATCCGGAAAAACCATCTAGTAGCGAAAACATCTCAGATCCGGAGACCTGTTGTAAGATTTTCTCCATTGTAGGAACATGATAATTGTCTTTATCAGAAACCTTGTTTAGGTTTCGGAAGTCAACACACAATCTGATGTCACCATTCTTCTTCCTTGCAGGTACAATATTTGCTACCCATTGGGCATGCCGAACAGGGAAAATTATTCTGGCAGAAAGGAGTTTATTTAGCTCTTTTTTGACAGCTGGTTCTAGGCTGGGGTGCATTTTCCTCAATTTTTGTTGAAAAGGCTTAGCCTCTAGTTTCGTAGGAATAACATGTTGCATGATATTAGGGTCGAATGTTTTCAGGTCCTCATAGGTCCATGCAAATATGTCCTTGAATTCATTGAAGAGTTTGACAAAGGCTGTTTTTTCCTGAGGAGTGCAGGCACTACCTAAGTTTATACATTGAGGGTTGTTTTCTGTTCCTAGATTCACAACATCAGATTGCATGATGGATCTATTTGTTTTACTATTCCACTCAGCCTTGAATTTATCCTTCAAGTCATAAAATTTCTCAAGTTTGATCACTGATCTAGGGAGTGGACTGACCTGATCGAGAGTTTCTTGAATTGAGCAAGGCTTAGGGATTACTACAAAATTATATAGATCCTCATTGTGAGTCGTTTCATCTACGATATCATCCTTAAAAGTGTCCTTTAAGGTCAGAAAATCGATCAGCTGTTCATCATCATTGAAAACTCTCCAGTTCATTATGTTGTCTGGGACAGAAGGCCTGAAAAGCAATTCAACCAAGAAAGCATCAGTAAGCATTCTTTCGGAAGGAATTAATCTAGAAGCGACGTTAGCCAAAAGGTCAGCTTCTTGATTCAGATAGCGAGGAATGGAGTTTATGTTAAATGCTTCAAATGCCAAAAGTAAATTCCATACCTCAGCCTGATAATTTTTCAGGTGACCAGCAATGCAGTGTATTGTACCACATACCTGTCTCACAACGATTTCTGAATCTCCTAACACTAACAATGTTTTTACACCTAAGTTGATTGCTTTTTTAAGCCCTTGAATCAGAGCTTCGTATTCAGCCACATTGTTGGTGCATTTGAATTCTAACCTGCAAGCGATAAAGTATCTCTTCCCATAAGGATCTATCAGCAAGCACCCTGCACCAGACCCTTCTTTTGACTTAGAACCGTCAAAATAGAGAGACCAGAACCCGTTATTAAGGTCTAAATGTGGTGTTTCAGAGACTGAAATTTTAGGTGGGAGTAGCGTAAAATGACAAATTTCAGACTGCTGATTTGAATATGGAATTTTTGAAATTTCAGCTTCAAAGTTCCCAAAAAATGATTCAGCCATATAGTTACCCATTATGGTATCGGTAAACAAAACTGGTTCATTTGAGTCATCAATTTCAGTGACGGTATGCTTCATATACCGTTCTCTATCGATTCTGATTTTATTCGGATGACCCTTATGAGGTATCCACAAGTGGGACCAGTCTGTTGCGAAATATCCGTCGAGCTTTTGTGACCAATCCCTGCTAAGAAAAAGACCATATGCTTCTGGTATATCAGCAACAATAATATCGATAACAAAATGGACTTGGGGATTGGCAGCTAACCTTATCAGCACTTCTTTCAGTTTACCTATTACCTTCACATTTGAGCGATCCAGCTGTACAATACTGGTATCACAGGGCTGAGGGACAGCATTAAGCATTTTACACACCGAGTAAGGCATTACATTTTTGGACGCCCCTGAGTCAATCATGCAGTTATGTACTTTGCGATTAAATATTTCAAACGAAAGTATAAAGGGTGGAGTTGAAGAATCAGATTTCTTGCCTATGGAGGATGTGTTGACTTAAGACTTTTGTGAATCCTCTTTATTATTGACAGCACTGTTTTGGCTAGAAGAAGTCCTACTAGCTTTACTTGGGGGGACCCCTTGCACCATTTTCTCTCGAATCATAGGTATTTTTATGAGTTCATATAGAGAAATATTAGCTCTGCTCCTTTTTAAGTCTTCAATCAGGTCATATTCCAGCTCAAGGGAGTGTGCAGATTTACTATTTGTAGGTTGATCTTTGTTTTTTGCAGCTGAACTATTTTCTGTAACAGTTGTAGCAGGTTCAGTTTGAGGCTGGTCTTTATTACTTCTGGTGTTATACTTATGCTGATTCACATTGATAACAGCCACCTCTTCGTCATCAGTTAATTCTGAGGTGTCCCAGAAATGACTAATGACATTGGGTGGTTTGTCATCATTGTTATCCTCTGTTTTTTGATTGTCTTGAGAACTCTGTCCAGAAGACTGGGCTTCATTTTTAGTAGTTGTTTCCAGATCTGAAACTATTGATTTGAGAAAACTGTTAATTTCTTCAATGCTGTTGGCTTCAGAGGGTGTATTTTGTTTTACAGCTGGATTTTGAAAAGGTCTTCTAAATAACTGTCTGGGTGGTTCTTTATTTGGGGTATTATCAGAAGTGCCCTTTTTTAAATCAATGATCTCATTAGAAAGTTTTTTGATAACTCGTTGGAGACTATCCAAATCTAAAGCATCTTGACTTCTTTTGTCAGAACCAGTTGTAGTTTTGGCAGGGCTGTCGGTCTTCTTACGAGAAGAAGACGCTGAATCGGTATCTACTCCGGAATTTGCCTTTGTGGCAGACACATCCTTCTCAACCTTAATTGCTTCTTCGAAATTTTCAGCTAGAGTAAGTTTGGCCTTTTGCCGGACGAACATGGCTATTTTTCCAGGTAAGGCTGAAGTGTAAAATTCAACCGTTACATCCTCAGTGGGCCTCGAAGTAGCAGGAATTCTATTCCTTAAGGTCAGAAAGCGTTGGTTAAAATCTTTAACCTTTTCTTTAGGTTCTATGCAAATTTTAGACAGTTCTGACATTAAGACTGCCCGAGACTTGTCATCTCCAAACTTGTTTATAAATGCGATATCAAATTCGTTCCAGCTGGTGATGGACCCAGCTGTCAAGGAAAAATACCATGTTGAAGCCCTTCCTTCAAATGTGTAAGGGAAAAGTCGACATATGACATCTTCGTGTTCAACATCTAGGAGCCGGACTGCCAGCATAAACTTCTTGACGTGATCTTCAGCTGGCTCCTTCGACTCAGGGTTGAACTTAGGCAGAAGCTTCTCAGGATGTTTAGGCAAAGGATGCTGAACACCAGGGACAGCAACAACATCCTAAGCCATCCAAGGCATAGGGTTAGGCAGATTGGCAGCTGCCATGTTCCTAGGAGTCGGAGGTGGTGATGGTGATGTTGGTGGAGTATGAGGAGGGGAATGAGGCGGTGATGGTGGTCGCCCAGATCCTCTTGAAAAATGTGGTCCTGCCGATGAGGAAGGCTGATTTAATTCTATTAGGGTTGTTGCACCTGAAGATCTGAGATGGGACTTAAAGGCAACTGTTGTTCTCCCACAACAGGTCCAGAATGACGGGTGCGAGGACGGGTAACCTGAGGGAGAGGTAGCTCAGTAGGCTAGCGCCCAGTAATACTTGAATAAGCTCTGGTTAAAATTCTTTGAGATTCATTTATGGCTTGTTCAATTTGATCTAGTTCTTCTGGACGGCGAGCACCACTGGCATCAAATTGGGAGATGAGGTTTCGAACTGAGTCGGTCAAAGGATCATCACCTAGTCGTGATGACCGGCGTGTTCGTGGTTGTGTAGTTGATTGTATCTGAGGGGTAGTTGGCTAATTAGTTTTGTTAACAGGGTTTTTTTCATCAGCCATTTTACGCTGGCCCTCCTTCTAGCGCCATTGTTGACGGGCGTATTCAACTAAGCCCGCAACGGAGGAAAACGACCCAGTCCGGGACCCTTAGAGCAGGCTCCAAGCTGTTTGGGATAGTCGTTCCCGACATGTTTAAAGGCTCTGTTGGCCTGGGATCCTAGAAGATTAATGGTTACAATTAATGCTACTGATAGTCAGCGTTAGCCCTATGTTTATAATTACAAAGATTAATCCAAGTTATATATTACAAGAATCACAAACTGTTAAAAATAAAACAATTAACCTTAAATACATGGATAGAACGTAAACCTAGATAGAGTTCGTATCCTACAAAGTCATATTATAATTATATACACATGTACAACAATTACAAAAAGGATAATCTGAGTGTAATTAATGAAAATATCTGACTTAACAAGATTCTTCAGATAGTACAAAAGCAGAAAATAAATAAAATATAATTCTGATCTAATACCTATCCTGATCAGGAGCAATAATTAATTTAACCTGTAATTGACTGATGTTGGTAAAGATACTGTATGTAAACCTTTGCTAATATTTAAAAACATTCAAATATTACAAATTCATACACGCATCGTTACACATTATGTAACAATAATACCAATTATTAACTACAAAACATGGCATACCACCACAGTAAAAAACAGGAACAGCCGATACATGATAAATAACATTTGCATAATTCATCAAGGAAATTATCACAAACATTCATGATATAGGAGAGTGAATAGCAAAACTGAAATATATTATAAACCACATATAAAGTTTTAAAACTGTAAATGTATGTAAAACATCACCAGTCCAAACGCTGTAGTTACTGACAGATAATTGCCTAGAAACACAGATAGAACGAGCCAGCAGTTTTGTTCTTGCTTCCCCAGAGTATCGACCCCCCTAACAATTTCTCTATCAGCCCCTTAAATACATTGTAAATTTCCCAAAATACCACTAAGAGCTAATAATAACCAACATTGCAATCCCTAACAGATGTCACATAAAAACGACAAGTGGAACATGTCATTTTTTATGCATACGCACAACTATTCCATCCATCACATGGGATCGAGGAGATAAGCAAAATAACGGAACCTATAAAACAGTCCTTCCAATATCGATTTGTCTCCAGATACAACGGGATCATCCATATAACCGAAATCCTCAAAATCGGGGGCAAAACAAACTTCATGATACTACCTGCGATACGAAACAAAAGAAACATAATCAACAGATAATTAAAATAGAGACAAATAAAATTATTAACAAACAAATTCGAAATAATCAAATACCTGAACATAATCATCAAAACATCAAACTTGATATCAAATAACACGCCACCGAACATTACAGATTGACTGGGGCATTAAACACTTGTATATTAACTCCATTGGACTGACTCGGAGATAGAGCCTTAAATTGCATGAGAGCAATCTGAGCATTAAGCTCACGCAACTTTTCCTCACTCTTTTCATTCTCGTCCTGCAACTTAAGAACCCTCCTTATCAATTTGTTTTTATGATTCTTTAGTCGTAAAATATGCTGATCACTTAAATCAACTTTCGCCTTTAATTTCACATTATCAGCTCTCAATAAATCCTGACTCGCAACTATTTCGTTCATCTTGTCTTCCATTCGACGAACCTTGTCTAACAGGCAACTAATGAACAGGGGATGAATAGTTTGCCCAATTCCACGAGGAACAGCCGAGGTTGTTTTAACAGGCTTCTCTTTTACCACAGAATGAGTCATGCAATCACCTAAAACTTCCTGAACCTTCTTATCCACTGCTGGATGACTATCAAGATCAAGGGTAACATCAATGTCAGGCTCAACAGGCTGAACCTCTACAGACAGAGAAGGATTTTCAGATATATCATCGACAATCACATGGTGACTTTGACTAGCTGGGTCAGCAACAGACTCACGACGAACCACATCATCATTAACAGGTGAAGGAGCAGTGATTTCCTCATCATCAATCACAACCGTTTCGACTGGAAGCTTAATATTCACGGGGTTTTTAGCCATCTTGGCTTTCGCCATACTCCTGGTTAGCCTTCTAGCCATCTTGGATTTGGATAATTTTCCTCGACAGTTCCCAATTTTATCACTATTATTTGGCGGAGTAACAGGTGACAGAGGTGAGGTCTTCTTTAAACGCCTAGACTCTGGAAATGTATGAGGAGTGTTCATTGGATCACCCCTAGGTGCTTGAGAGGGTTCCACACTCTTAAGACTAGGGTTTGATGTAGGTTTACTTAGAGAAGCCGAACCTGAATCTTTATGTTTGCTACGATCATCAGGACTGTCAAACATACAATGACAAAACCCTGAAAAACCATTTGATTCTATAAACTGCTCCCATGAGCGACCTGACTTTACCAATTCATTCTCAACCAACATACGGACTAGCCCATGGTGAAACAGACTGTGGCTTACATGTTTCGGTCCCTTTTTTTTGACATTTGACATTTTAAACAAACTGTACAGAAGATAGTAAGGGAGATTAATAGGAAACCCTATGAAGACAGCCATTAAATGAAGATGGTATACATATGCCGATGACAACCGACCTTCGCAGGTTAAATATCTATGAATTAACTCAAGCACTGGTCGCCATTCTTTGAGGAAATACTTACTTGCAACTCCTGTTCGAAAGGAAATTTCTTGAGTTGGGTTCTTCAGCAATGATCTCCATTCCGTAATCTCCATTTTCTGATACTTAAACCACCACTGCCCAGACAGAGGCAAACCCGTTGCACTTGCAATCGACCTCTCATCCAACCGAAAGCACAAATCACCAACTTCTGCTTGGTAATTTACCAGGGACAAAGCAAACACTCTCGTGACTTCTGGATTGGAATCAGAAAACTTCTCGAAGAACGACAGCCACCCGACATCCTTAACCTTTTGCAACAGCCCAGGGTTTGAATTCAACAGGGTTAATTCATAGGGTTCGACTCTCACAACAGGGGCCATCGCCGATTGTTTACAAATGCGTAACCATGCACAGAGTACATGCTACCACTGAGCCAAAGACAGAAGACCAGGTCGTGAGCATTTGGAATAGAAACTCAGCAGCACTAAATAATACATAGGATAAGCCATACGTGAATGCAGGCGAAACCCTTGCGGGTTCAGCATGATCGGAGCCATCACTACTCGGAGTGATAAACATAATTGACGGTTGAAACCATGAAAGACTTATGTTATCACAGTCTACCCTAAATTAATGACAAGAGATTTCGAGGTGTACGTAATAACAGGTGCTCCACTGGTAGACAGACACAACAAGGACTAAGTACGTGGAGAACAGGGTGAGTATGAGTGTCATAATAACACTCTGAATTCGTGATAAGTGTGACTCGTGTTACAAATCAATCGTTAAAACCATAATACATACGTTCCCAAACATATATTTGGCCTATTCATCAAAGGTGGCGAAGGATCATAAACCATATAATTTGAAACCGAACCTTTGAATACCATCATACACCAATTAATATCAATATGAATAATGGTTTACAAAATTTATTATATGGCATACGAGACATGTATCTAAGCTTCAATGGAGTAACAAGGATTAAACCTTTGATCACGATAACTCACCTTTGCATGAAAACCATGGTAACACAATCTCATTAATGTGTCTAGCAATGACATCCACGAAACCGATTTAAGGAGACATGAGCAACTAGGATATACAACATCAAGCATAAAGACCATGAACACTCATGTGTCAACCTTCCTAGTCGAAAATTATACAAACCAGTGACTCAGAGGTAGCTATTTCATTGATCCAATGTAACTTGCAAATATTTTTCGAAAATGTTGAATGTGAATAAATCAGTAGCTAAGGAAAAATCCTCCTTTCAGTAGCTGAATTTATCCCTTTTAAAATTTAAACATTTCATCAAACAAAATAGGATTTTGTTTGATGAAATAATGATTTTAGAAGGCTGTTGAGCAGGGGCACAACACATTGAGTATTGGAATACATACAGAGTGCTACTGTGGCAAGCAAAGTATCTATTCTAGGATCTAATTTCAACAAGCTAAGCACAATCTATACTAGTTGAGTTTCTTCCATTTTAATGAGAGCGGTGTCCCTAAGTGGGCATAAATAACTTACCTAAATGGAAGATAAATTTATGTTGAAATAGATTTTATGCTTCTCACACAATTTAGCCTTTCTGGTTCTCACACAATTTATATTTTCTTCTTCTCACACAATTTAGTGTGTCCTAGAATAAAATGGCATCACAACCTTCAATTGCCTGAACAATTGCTCCACCGTCAATATTTTTTTGTACTTGTTGACAATTGCTTTTCTTGCAGCATGCATTTTCTGTTTGTGATCGGAAAGTAATCAAGGTGAGTTATCTATTTGGTTCTCAAATTTTCCAACTTTATATGTAGGCTTCCTATTTTTGTTTCTCCTCAATTTAGTTGTATACAAACTTTTCCCTTCCTATCTAATTAGAGGGTGGATAATGCATCGCTACTACAAATAGACACAATGTGGTATTATTTCATGCAGTGTGACATATCCTGTTTGGCTATGGCTGGAATGTGGTTAAAACAGGCCCGCAAAGGGCTTGAACATTGCTATGGTTCAAATATGGAGAGAGCTAGGGTTCTACAAGGAGGATTTTGTCCAAAAATTTCCATGTAAACTCTCTTTCAAGCTTGATCGTATCCTAAAGGAATATGTCCATACGAATCATTTGTTTTGGTAGAGTTTACTAGAGATTTATTCTAAACATCAGCTAGCTTATGGTTTTCAGATTCTAGGAGTTTAAATTTGTTCACCTTATAGCTAGGAACCATGTCATACTAAGACTATACTTTGAACATGCCATATATGTTATGAGTGGACCTAAAACTGCTTTACTTGGACCTTGAGGGTTCACAACTTATGGAGGACATTTGAGCTCTGAGCTTGTTTTGACATGAATAAGTTAGCAACATAGCATATAAGAACAATAATAATAGATAGTATTTGATGATAATATTAATGATGACTGCAATAATGGATGATGCTCTTCAGAGAGATCAATGCTAATGTTATAATGAATTTCTTTCCTCAGTGAGGGATCGTTGCCAGAAGAATCTATGATGACAACAGCTTTTGGTGATATTATTGATATATACTTTCTACCCAGATGTTTGTTATCATTCCCAATTCTTCTTACTTTTCTTATTGAAATGTATTTGGTTTGAAGAATCTCTTCATAGCACTTATGATTTCCAAGCATGCATGGTCCAAGCAATCTGATAAGGTCCCCAATGTGGTTTTCCAGCAACTTGTAGTGGTAGTGTTTCATCCAATCACATGGAGAATTTGTGGGAACAATCTTGGCATTTGGCTACAACAAAAATACAAGTGAAGATATGTAGTAATGCTTGTGAGGCACACACTCCCAAAACTTCATGATTGAATATATCATCAATTTTATCTAGCACTATGTTTGGAGGTGGTATGCAGACTATGATTCCTGCTCCAAGTTTGTGTAATGCAAGAGTTATGGGCATGCGGTTAGTTGATTTAGCAGGTGCAGAAAGTCATTCTTCAAGGATTAGATTGGAATTTCTCCTAATATGGGGAGGGTTGGGCACATGAACAATCCATCATCCATTATGAGTTTACTATATCCATTTAGTTCTCCATCTCCTGTATGGAATATGCCAACTCCCATTCATGAGGGAGTTCAATTAACTAGTGTTGCAAGGAACCTTTACCTGGATTCTCCCCAAATCACTCCATCAAGGAATATTTCTCTAACAGCACAGCTTGGAAAGTATGCAATGGGAAAAATAGCTTATTGGACTTCTTGTAGTCCATATTTACCCTGGGTAACTCCTTGAGCAAAATATGAGTCTGAATTGTCATTTTCTCCCTTTGTTGTGTCCAAACCTATTCATGAAACCCTTAATGATACGAGTTCGGTACCACTTTTTGTGCCTCATAAAATGACTACAGCTCCGGTTCCTTTTGTTTCTTCTACTATGATTGGAACTACTATTCCTTTTGTTATTACGAATGATAATATGGAAGCCCAAAAAGGTCGCATGGGAATTGATAGACAGTTGAGTGTTGAGCAGAGACCTAAAAGAGGAGGAAGAGCCAGTATTAGAGGAGACTGATGAAACTAGCAGGTTGACGCCTACAAGGTTTACAATGCTTACCTCCAGTGGCTCTGTACCTTTGCCTACATCTCATGTGGTATTATCTCAGGGTTCATTGGTTGTTTCCCAGAATAGTCATGACGGTGGAAAATCAAATTCTTCCCTAACCCCAAGTTCAAGTATTCCATGTGTACCTTCTCCTTCTTATTATCAGACAATACCAAGAGCGTAGGGAGGGCACATAGTCATTTTTTTTTAGCAAACAGCAAGCTGTATAGAGTAGGATAGATTGTATTCTGAAGAGGCTACTTCTTTAGCAACAACCGCAGTTAAGCACAATCAGTTCATTTGGAGCCAGTTAGTTGTTCAAGAAGAATCCGAAGTGAGTTTTGACTATGAAGTAAAGCTTGTATCTGTTGCTGCTGCAACTGTTTTAGTTGCAAAAGTGGTAGCAACAACAACAAAGGTTTCACATGAAGTTGGTTTTCAAGCAAAACTGATGGCCATAGAGGCATTGAATAGTGCTAACACATTGCATGGAATTCAGTCTGGTGCAGCTAAAGGTGGTAATGAAGGGCATCAAAGGAAAGAAATCCATAATCTTTCATCAATGACAAGACAGAGACAAATCGATGCTACTCCTTGCTTGTTAATGTCAAATGGTGGTTGTTCCATAGACATCAATTCTGAAACTGGTTCAACTGCTACAAAATGGGAACAGAATTTGAATGCAATTGAAAGAGCTACTAGAATAGCCTCTGAAGCAGTATCACAAGCAGGTGTTGTTATTATCATGGGTGATCCTATTCTGTTATCATTGAATACTCTTTTAAAAGCTGGTCTAGATGGTTATTGGAAGCTTGGGACTTGTGGAGCAAGAGTGCTTGAAAGACATGATAATTTCCAAGATGGAGTTCAATTGAGTAAAAAAGATGGCATTGAAAATTCTTAAAAGTCTTTGGGAATGCAAAAGGAAAAGGAGAACAAAGAGAGGTTAAGAAAGGAAACACTGAGAAAAGTTCATGAGAGTGTACAAAGCAGTAAAAAGGATTCTTCTAAATGATTGTTGGATGATTTTCAACATGATACTCTTCCCATTGGAGAGGATTGTGAAGATCAAAAAGATAATTGTTTTCCTGATTCAATTCATATTGGCATGTCTGTTGTTGATCTGCAGGCTAGTACAACAAAGAAGATTGTGAGACTTGAAGATGAAACTGCTACCCATGTGCAAGAAGATTCATTGGGTCTAAAATCTTATTAAATAAGGGGTGGATCCTATGTAGAGGTGGGCCACATAGTTTAGGTTTTTCTTCTCTGTTCTTTGCCTGTATTTAACGTTCAACTTTTGTCATGGGATCATGTTCTATGATTATCCTTTTCTACTTTGTCGTACTTAAAGCACGTGCAGTTTTAGTATAGCAACAAATAAATAATTGGTATTAATGCCACATTGCCTACTTTCTGCCTTTTTAGTAACCTTTAAATTGAGTCATGTTGTTGAAGCATAATTAAGTTCAAGCAATTCATATTTTCAGTTCTAATATACTTCACTAAGATATTATTATACGTTGCTTCCTATAAACTTGTCATGTTCAGGTTGTTTCTGATGAGGAGGGTCTTCATGGGGTCTGATTTTCAATTTAGTTTTACCATGACATTCTGTTATATGATTGATTTTTGTTGTTTTGTTGAACTTTTGAAAGCAGCATGTAATTTAATATAGCAAATAATTCTTTGGTAGTAATGTTTCATGGCTGCATTTTCCCTTTCATGAACTTTGGGACTGGGGCATAATGGAATATAAGCCATTTATATTCGGTTCTATTTCACAGTTTCAAACTTTCAGAAACTAAATATATAGTTTCTAATGAGCACGTGCAAGTTCAGAAAACTAGTAAAACAAAATTTAGATATCAAAAGGTATAAGGAGATCACTTAATGGTTTTGACTAAAAATTATTCTTCTATTTAAATTACCTCAAGTGTAGTTGCTTTTGTAGTAAGTATCTAAAGTTCACATGTTGATTTTCCTGTGAATTCTTTAAACCTTGCATTCTCTTCTGTAAGAGCCAGGATTTGGTTTATGCATCAATCCATGTCTTCTATAACATGTTGAAGTTATCCATGCACCCTCTCTATCTCTGTTTCATTCCTTCAAGCAGAGATTCCTGCCAGTATAAATAGAGTGTTAATCGGCATTCTTACAAGTCATCTAGGGAAGGGAACAAAAGTAATTTCTATCATTGCACATGCATTGAGCTTAGTTTTAATTGACTTAAAGCATTAAAACATGATTTGGTACATAGAAGGGTGAAATAATTTCACAATAAAGCTATAAATATCATAGCCTGCATGGTAGAAATTATCAAACCCATGATGCACTTGCCTTAGCACTATCTAGCTGTGTATGCAAAGCAGCAACACTGCCTCGTACAACACTAAGAGTTTCTACATTAGCATCATTTTCTTGTTTTGTCTTCATAGTCTCTTCTGTAGCAACAGCAGCATCAGTCTGCAACTTGTTGTTGTACACTTGAATATTTGTGTTATACTCTAATAATCGTTTATTAATATCATGTAAGGATTTGATCTGGAAAAAAATGCAAAAACAAGTCAGCATAATTGTCGAAAGGAAAGTTAAAATGATGACTAATGAACTTCTCACAATGTGTAATGTCATAAGCACAGAAAAAGCAAAAGTAATATAAAATAGTTTGCACACTAGAGGATTTGAAGTTGACAGTTCACTTTGAAGTTTGTCTATCTCATTAGCAAGCTTTGATTTTTCTTCTCCAGCAATATCCAATGCCTATGAATCCTTGTCATGTACAATCAAAAGTTTTTGGATACAATTATATCTTGGTTAAACACTTAACATAACCTGGAAATCAATCAATGGACCAGAAAAATAGACAACTGAATTGACAACTGCTTGTGATTTTAAGAGTAAAGAACAACAATAACAAATTAAATTACCTTTTTCTATATTGACTTTTGAAATCTCTGCTTCAAGAGTAGCATCTTAGTTTTCGCTATGTGACTTCATCACCCAGCTTTTCTTTCTCAAGCTTCATTGCAAAAACTAGAGAATGCAATGAAACTAATGAGATCACAATTCCAACTTACTACTTACATGGTACCTTGAAGAGAGGTGCTCACCACAATCCTAAGTTTTAGCCACCAATTTCTAACAAAAGACATAACTCATTTCTATGATTACTAGGCAGAAATGCTACACCAGAGAAATTTAGAAATATTAATTCTATCATTCTATGCATAGAATTTCCTCTTCTACTAGCATATATGTACTATATAAGAAAATTCAATAAGTTCTGAACAATATTTTCACCAAATCTTCCAAACAAAGAAAACTGTAAAACAAGCACAAGATGAAAAGCGAAATCAAACTTACCAATTTCCTCTTGTTTTTTTCTCTGCTCTTCTATCTGACCCGTGAGCTACTCTTTCTGAAGAATATATCCAGCCTCCTTTTGAAGAAATTTTCGGTCACAAACTTAGAGATTCCTGATGTAATCCATCATTTGTTCCATTCTACCCTATTAAGCATCAAAATCACATGCTTGTTCTAATTGTATCTGCTATAGATTGACACATATTCTAGAAAATAAGGTGGGATTAAAAACAAATTGAGAAAGAGAATGAATTACCTTTGCATCTAGAATCTATAGCTACTACACCTCCTCCTCCTATTATAAATTCTCCCAAATCCCTGTTCTATAGCTCATCATCATCCTCTTCGTTGCCACTGTCGGGAAAGCAACGGGATTGTTTCTTAGAAATATCAAGATAATTAGCAACTCCAGTACCTGCCATCATTTTAAAGCACCTGATTTCCATGCGGCCATGATTCACAGAGTTCGATTCTTCTAGATCATCACTACAGCTCTGATTGACGCTGCATGTATTATCAACACCAGTAAAACCCATAGCATCCATAACTCTCTTTTAGAACTAAAAACCTAGCTCCCAATCATAGGAAATCGAACCAGTTTACCATTTGACATAAGCATATAAAAGGGGGGAAAAGATTTTAGGCTCTGATACCAAGCTAATGTGTTATTTTTCTTGAGAATGCAAGTTTTGTCTTCCCTTATTTGGGAAATTCTTGTCGAATTAAAGATGTTTTTCTCAAGGTAAATAACACATGTCCAGTTTTCTGGGAAAGTAGTTAAGGCATTATTAGGGAAATAGAAAATTTATAGCGAAAGGAAACATGATTTCTACTTACAGATTCTCAGCAAGCCTTGGTGCGGCTTTGAGTGTTCGGCAGTCCAGCCTTCATCATGACTCGGTCCCTTCCAAAAACCTTTAAAAAATTCAGCTATTAATACTAAAGAAGCTATGGCTTCCTTCCCCAACTACCATAGACTGTCATGTTGCTATCTGCTCTTTCAAATAGCCAAACACATATTCCACACTCCAAACCACAATTATACAAGTTTCTAGGATTCCCAGCCAAAAAAACTAGTGTAATTTTTTTCTAAAGAGGAATGCTTCTGGCACATAAACAAGAGTAGCAAAGCCAAGCTCTCCTGTGTTGACATTTTGTTCAAATACAATAATGCCTGGCTCTAATTCAAATGAAAAATCTGCAAAAAGCTATCTACCGACAGAAACTTTGAATTACCTGAAGACAACAGGTAGGCTTCTGCCTCATATAAAATGTTTTTTGAACAAAACAAGACAAGCATTTCTGAGTCAAATTGAATGGAAACAAACACACAAAAAAAGGCACCGCGTACGGTTACGAAAATAGGCATACGACCAACTATAAATTAATTTCACGAAATAATAACCGGCACACTGCACAACCAGGCCCTCTCTGCCGGATCAATCACTCACTAGGGTTTGCTCACGAAGAAGCTCCAAGTTTGAAGATGCAAAGAGAGTGAGAGTCCACCGTCTAGTTCCCATGGAATTGGAATGCTCCACTGGCTATGGACCGTCGTGTCTATAAGGATGGAGCGCTTGCCAACGTTGATGCCATAATAGCTGAAAATTGAACCCTTCCCAGCCCTTCCAAAGGGTTCTAGTCCTTCCCTTAAAATTTCCCTTAAAAAATAAATTAAAATCTGAATTTTACCCTTCCAATTAAGTTCCAATTAAGAAGGGAATAATTTATATCAACATTTTAAAAGAAGCATCAACATTTTAAAAGAAGGGAAACATTTGAAATTCCCCATCTATAGAAATTTTTCAAGATGTTAAAAATTTTATGCTATAAAGTTCAACTCGTCATTCAAAATATTGGAAATATGATAAATTATAATCACTCAGTGGCTCATGCCATGCACTTACTACTTAGTTGTGCAAGATGACAAGTAATCAATTATGACTGCGAGACACTAGCCATCAATATGTTCTGACTCTAGAGTCACTTGGGGTTGCAATCTAAAGTGTGACAAGGTGTCAACAACTATGACTATAACAAAAAAGAACTACTAGTCTACTGCTAGGCCTGAAACGAGCTCAAAACTTTGTGCCTACTACCTATGTGAACCTCGCTACCAATGTCCACTATTTTTTCATCAAAATGAAATTCAAAAGGTCAGTTTGATGAGTCCTCCTCTCTAAGACTTCATTTCTTGCATGAATATCATGGACTCATGAACACTATACACAACACTCGATGTCATGAAAATACAAATAATAACGTGTATCTAGGATCACAAACCATGCAGAGGTCGATTTATGCATTGCTATAGAGAAGTTTCATTTGGCACACGATATGGAGAAACAATGGCTATTAATAAAATTAAAAAAACAATTGTTGGCTCAAGAATAGTCTTCAATTTGATGGGTGGCATGATCGTAATGTAATATCCCTCCATCCTTCCAAATATTGTGGTTTCTCACAAATATTTCCTCAACACCACCAAAATACATATAAAAATTACTTGTTTTTACATCCTCTTCCCTTTAAATCCTCATCTCATAGTCATAATTAAGGATTATTATGCATGCACATCCTCACCTTATAATACAAATTGGGTCAAGGCATAGAGATAACCATAAAATATTAAATGTTTCAAGGCTCAAAGAGTAAGAGACAATTATAAGCAAGTCTTATATTAAATTTACCATATAAGTCTTTAATTAACACAATCAACTAACATTTGACATGTTGTATTGTTTTGATATTCTTATCACTCCTTACCAATGTGATTGCAAGGCACTCAAGACAATCTTTCAACTTTCCAATTGTTCATCGCCTTCATCTATCATATATATAAATGGCGGAGATAGCATTTCCATTAATCATATCAAACACATCATGTATTCATAAAGCACTATCAATCTATGCTCACTACTTGGACAAGTAGTTTTGGCATACTTCCCGAGTGCATAGCCCTTGCACAGTCATGTGTTCTTCATCTTGAAGTTCAACTATCCCTACACCATTTCCTTCAAAAGAGGTAATGCTCCATAATGTAGGTGACCAAATCTCTTGTGTCAAAGCATGCACAAGTTGTCAGTATCATGCACTAAATCTCTATGTTTGATTGTTTTAGCAAGTAATTTGTACAAGCCACCCTATTGCACACCTTTGGCAAATACTCAGCCAAGATCATGGCTATGATATTTGACTACAACTTGTTGATCATCAAAATTAGCCACACGTCTAAGATTTGTCATGGCTAAAACTAAAAAAATATTCATTGTTAAACCAAGAACCTAAAATACATCATCTAGCTCAAGAACATCACCACTTGATCGTGCATGTGGAATGAGATAGATCCCACTCCAATAACTTGATAAGTGGAATCATTGCCTAAATCCACCTATATGTCATCCTCTCATTCTTGAACTCTATTGAAGGTCATGTGTCCACATACCACACTCCATTGAGTATGTGTCCACATCCTCTCATTTATGAAAAATTCAACAAATTGGAAATTGCGTCATTCAGGCAGACAATATTATGATTGGAGATAATCAAAGCCACGACTAGGAAAGTCTAGGTAAAATATAAAATCATTTAAACATAACTAGGGTTTGCATACCTGATATTCATAATTTATTGTGATTCCAATGGTGAATCCTTACAAGACGAGTGCCAAGGATTCAATAAATAAAATCAGGGTTTGCAAAGTTTCTCTAATTTAAATATCGAGTATAAACCATTGAATTCCTACAAAATGCACATGGACGGAGTCAGATAATACAAGGGGGATATAGTTTGACTAACCCAAGACAGACAATTAAGTTTCACCCACCTCGAGATTCACTCACCCAATCCACCTAGCCACATTCTTTGATGAAGGTAGCAGATTATTTTCTTAAAAACCAACGCCAACACTTTAGAATATCCATCAATCTGATCTTCCTAAATTGCCTAAGTCACTTGGGTTTTGGAATCCAGAATTAGGCTAACTACAAATTCCTTCTTAGAGTCATTCGATCCTAGCAAATAGTTTTACCGCAATATTCCCTATGAATTGAGCTCTGGATCTACAACCCATTCAAACTTTGCATTCAAGCGGATGGAAAATATTCCTAACCAATCTTCTTTAATTATTCATTATAAACCATCGAATTCCTGTAAAATGCACATGGATGGAGTCAGAGAAGTATCAGGAACTCGATTCAAACATTGAGAGCCTCTTCATCCTTCCCATTCATAGCATACCCTGCAATCATATTTCTCCACAAAACCACATTCCATTTAGGTATATTGCCAAACACTTTCCTTGCATCCTTAAGAACATGAACAACAAACATGTTATCCACACATCCTTTGAGGACTACAATGAGCAACAAAAACACCGTGCAGTGATCAATTACCCCTAAAGGTGAAATGAAAAGCAAACACAGGCATGAAGACTTCAATACCTGTTCTGAAACACACTATCAAGCGGGTTTGGTTATTCGAAAATGAGGCGTGCTGCTGATGGCTGATTGAAAGTGGGATATCACAGAACAAGCCAAAATTAGAACCGACCAACACATGCCAATAATAATGTCAAATTTTATTTGATTATAATTTCTTTTTAGAATAAGGAAGGATTAAGAGACTACCATAAGGAGGGTGAGTAAGAGGCACCAACAAAAAAAAGGAGAAGAGGCGTATAGAACAAGCTACCGATCAAATAGAGGTATGGCAGCATTAAAATCTCTCATTACCTTTTTTCCTTTTCCTTGAGGGGAGCGTGAAAGGGAAAGTAATTGAGGTGGGTGGAGAGCTATTGGGTTAAGAGTTTATTCTTGCTGCAAATGTAAATAGATTTTTTTGTTTTTTTATATTATTTTTTGTTTTGTTTTTATTATTTTTTTTATATAAATTATATAGATTTTTTTTGTTTTTTAATTTTAAGTTTTATTATTTTATTATATAAATTATATAGACTTTTTTTTTTACTATATAATTTTGTTTTATTTTTATTATTTTATTATATAAATTATGTTAATTGGTTATATATTATATTTTTTTAATAATTATCATATAAGTTGTTTAGTTTTATAAATGGAGTAGCCTACGAAGTCGACGATTTGGCTTGGAAGCTGATCGTCATCGCCACTTTTCAGCAAAATTATTGACTCTCATTGATACTCTTTAGGACGATGACCAACAATAGCCACAAATGAAGGACCTACATCCCCTCAAGAACCGACCATTTGAATGCACCTCCTGCATGTAGACTTACCAAATGCATCCAATGCATGGAAAAAAAAACACGTCAACTTCGGATCTGTGGGTTGAAGGTATTGTTCGACACCTTCTCTATAATGACATCTGCAACAAGTAAACCTCCTTGCAAAGTTTAATCACTTATTCTAATGTCTACTTCAGTTTTCCTTTGGAGGATGTGAGGAATGTCGATGTGCAAAAACCAATGACCTTTGTAAATAGTGGCATTGCAGGAGGGTGCTCATGCTTTTCCTAGGCTGAAATATCAAAATGCATATGGTTATGAGTGCATAGGATAGAGATGGTGATACTTTCAAACGTAAAGTGGAAGCAGTAACTCTGGCAGGATTGAGACTCGTAAAAATCCATAACAACTGGTTATTGATTGGAGTGATGAACACGATCTAAGCGGCAAGAACCATAAATTTGAAGTGATTCAATTGGTCACTATGAGATACTAAACCAGCCTATCATATACAAAAATAGTGTATCGAGTGCAAAAATAGGGGAGTACTAGCTGGGGTCGAACGATACCTTCAACCCACAGATTCAAATTTGACGTGTTTTTTTGGCCATGCATTGGATGCATTTGGTAAGTCTACATGGATGAGGCACATTCAAATGGTCTATTCTCGAGGGGATGTAGGGCTATGATGCTTCTAGATAGGTATCAATATGGTACTGGTTCTAGTACCTAATTCATAATTGACGTAGGAACCTAATTTTCCTTTGGAATGCGCTTAACCGGGTTTGCTTCAATGGTGCAACAGGGATAAGTATGGTCAAGAGAAAATTTGTGCAATTGCTTTGTTGGATATCTGAAGATCAAGGTGAATGGAGCCAATATTACTAATAGAAGGTAGACAATTTACAAATTTTACACTTCATTATCGAATTTGTAATTTTTCATGACACAATTAAAAATGACTAACATAAATTACTAATTCATATTCTTCTAGCTAGTCATTTTTTATGTTGTGACTAAATTAGTCATTTATGTTAGTCATTTTTAACTCTATCACTTTTTATCTAGTCATATTTGTTAAATGGTGACTAAATTAGTCGTTAAGTTTAGTCGTTTACAGTTGGGTCAATCAAAATTGCTCATATTTAGTAGTAAATCACTTGAAAAACCCGTGGTGACTAGAATTTTTAGTCACCTAGTAGCTAATTCCTCATTTTTTACTAGTGGATGGGATTAGTCCCATTGTGTTGAGAGCCCAGCACCCTTTCCTGGTTGAAGAGAAATACAGGTGTAAGGCAGTCACTTAGTCAGGCTACCATAGTTTAGATTCAAGTATGGCATGCAGTTAAAATTTTTGTTTACAATTTATTGCTTTAATTACCCATGTTTATGAAATAAACCAAACAATCCCTATGGACTATTCATAAACCATACAAGCCACCATCAAGTGTAACAGAAATATAAAATACATACACACAAACTATACCATATAAACCAACCAAACTCAGTTCATGACACTGAGTGAGCCATTAAAATTTATAATTTACACTAAGTCAAACATTTGCAGTCTTTGAGGAAATATGTCCCTAATTGACTTAACAGTGGGAAGTACTTGGGATCATCCCAGAAACTCCTTGTAAGGACTACCATGAGAACCCCAAAGTAGTTGGCCACTGAGAGGAATTTCCAAGTGAAACAGGAAACGACCCCCATCGATTGACTAGCACTCCAGTGAGGTAAAAGCCAAGCATTGTCTCCTGGCAGTCTTGGTGGCCGAGTGACCACCTAAATCCAATAGGAAGCCATTAAAACCAATGTCCAAAAATCATCACCATATTTCAACATTTTTGACATACAAATTAGACACGATTGATCCCCCATGTTCTTCCTCATGCCTAAGAGGCGAACCAAGACAGTTCATGTCATTAAACCAACAGACCATTCTTGGTGAGCTTCTACACCATCAGAAGGCCACATAGCCTATGATTCAGACTTAGAATCATACCAATCTGAGGCAGACTTGCATACTGCACCATCTAGCCCCATGGCTAGTGCAAATCCAGATCCATTTTCTAGCTTAATGATTAGTAGTGGACCCATGTCCACACCCCACACCACCACCAATACCTCTACTGGTGGCCCTAGCACGGTCATGTAAACTGTCATAAGCCAGCTACCACCACCCATACTGACCAGTCAATTTGTCCCACTAGTAACATATGGGGGCACTATGCCTTCCACTTAAACTGTCCCACTTGGAATTCCTGGGGGAAATGGCCCTTCCAATCACACAGTTCCATTTACCACACTTGGGGGCAGTGGCCCATCCACAACAATGCTACAAGTACCCCTAGTTATGCAGGTGCATCATGTCTGTGCAAACCCCATCACCATTGTTGCCTCATCTCATATCAACCTTGGGTCAAACCTTCCTTTCATGGCACATCTCAACCTTCTTGACTTGGCTCAGTTAAAAAATGACCCTATCCCCCATAAAAATGTTTGGCCTCCCATGCCAACCAAACTTCCCTTAGACATTCCCAAGTTTGAAGGGAAGGTAGGGAAGTGCCCCCAAAATCACATCATGAATTTTCATCTATGGTGCTCATCAAACAGCATCACAGATGATTCAATCAGAGTCTGACTGTTCCAACACACCCTCATAGGTGTTGCAACCAAGTGGTACATTGATCTACAACAAGCCAAGTACCCAAATTTCAACTCCTTGGCTTTCATGTTCCTACAATATTTCCAACTCCCCGTTAGATATGACAAAGGGGTGGAGATCTTGTTATCTTGCTTCTAGAATACTGTGACCCACATAACCGACCACATCCATGAGTGGCAGCGGTGCCGTAGTTTGTGCAAGATTCAACTTGATGACAGTGTCTTCCTGGATTGGTTCCTAAAAACCTTGTTACCACCTATAACAAAGGACGTCGAATTTGAACGTCCCCAATCTGAAGAGGAAGCCATCTTAAAATCCCAACAATTTGATCTCATCTATGCATAGTCTGGATACCTTTACACTATCATTCCAGGTGGTCCCCATGCAGGCACCTCTTATCAGGATGCACTGGGGGCATCCCATGCTGTAGATGGAATCATAGGTTCTGTCGCCAGCCAACCACAACACCATCTGACACCACCTGCAATAACACCACAACCAAGCAACACCCCTAGTGTTGCCTACCAAAACCAAAATTCGGACTATCGAAGAATGATGTCGCAATCTAGAGCCACAACTTCTTATGCATAACCTGTACCACCACAGAAGGGGCAGGCATTAGCTTGGCTGACACAACAATATGTGGGACAAATGACCACATTTGTGGCACCGACACCTACCCAAGTTTACTATGCACCACTGGTACAAGCTATCCAAGCCCCTGCCCTAGCTCCACCTGCTCCATTAGGACATGCATTTGCATAACAAAGCTATACCAACCAGCCAGCCCCCAATAACCAACAAGGGGAAGCCATAAATAATTGACCCTGGAACCAAGGCAACAATCAACTGCAGGGAGTCGGTCAACAACCAAATCCTCCCAACAATGCTGCGGTAAACCATCCAACCCAAAATCATCAATGACCAAATGCACCAAGATGCAACACTCCATTGCATACAAACCAGCTATGCACATTATTCGAGGTCTATAGGCACTACACATTTGAATGTCCCTTCATGGGTCACGCTAAGAAGGCCATGAGGAATGAGGTTCAACATGCCACCGATTCAACAGACCAATCCCAACCCAATCCAACACCACTAGGAACTCCTCCTATGGTGCTCCACAATCCATTACTAGTCCAAGGATTGGTGGCAACTGCACCCCCTCCCCAACCCAATCCCAACACTCCGAGGGCACCTCCCATGATAGAAACAAGTTTCCACCACCTGCTAGCTATGACAATTGAAGAGGTTAATTTACAAACTAGACGAAATCAGTACGGAACCAACATTGAACCCGCTAACACATCAGTGGCATCTATGTTTAAAACAACCAATGCACCTCTTCAGTTACCTCCTTTCCCATGCCCCCCCATATGCTGGGTTGCCAACAACACCACAGCTACAGCTATTATCAGCTACAACATCGTGGACGACTTGGACCAAACACCTACCACCATGTCCTCTCTTGAGGTACTCAAAACCTTCCCAATGTAGTTGAAATCCTTACTAGCCGCCCTTGGTGCCGTGGAACCCTTTGACTCCAATTTGATCACATTCGATACGGAGAATGGAGAACAACAGATTCCATCAACCATTACCTTCCAAATCCCGGTGTCTATATGGAATTTGGTCATGCACCGATGCATAGTGGATGAGGGGGAATCCACATGTGTTATGTTTACCCTAGTCTGGAAGAAGCTTGGATCCCCAATTCTGCAACCATCATGTACTACTCTACGGGCTTATGATGGCCATCCCATTAAATCACAAGGAATCCTCTCCCATGTCCCCATCACATTAGCTAGGGAGACAGTACTGATTGACATAGAGGTTGTCAATGCTCATTTGGACTATAACCTTCTCCTCTGAAGAAGTTATATGTACACCATGAGATTCATAAGATCAACTATTTTTCATCCCATGATGTTCCCCCATGAAGGGAAAATCATGACAGTTGACCAATTAACTTATCACGATCCACAAGGGCTAACGAAACCCACCAACATTATCCCTATGATCAACACCATTGATCTACAAGGGCTGACCACACATTCCAATGTTATCCCTGTGATCAACACCATGGTTGACAACCTACCAGCCTCCCTATTGTTGAATGTGGGCCTTGGGTTGTTTGCCGATACCACCATGATGGCTTCTTTCCCCTTAGTGTCACCACTACTGACACCAAATGAGACTACATATTTTTGCATTCTCTCATCCAGCACTACCGCACCCAAACAACAATCGCAGCCACAGCCCCAACCACAACCGCAACACCATTTGCAGCCGCAACGTCAACAATATCCATTGTTAGATTTTTAACATTAATCTAGCATTATATTAGGATATTTAACTAAGCGAATAACAAGCATAGCAATCAAACACAATATAAAATGAGCACAGTTTTTTACCTCAGGGAAACCATAAATGGAGAAAACCCCCCAACTTCCTCAGAGATAGAATTAGCACAAAAAGTAAAACCCAAAATAGTAAGATGATCTCCCGACAGCAGTAGCCTCTTTCTTCCTATCCCTATTTTATTCTTCTTCCTTAGCTATGTTCTACAACTGAGTGTCAGTGAGTGTGTGTTAAATAGAGAGACTCACTCTTTATTTATACTAATTCTTGACTTGATAATAACCTACTAGGGCCAACTTCTCTAGGAGAGTCTAATAACCCTAGTGCCCCACATTGAATTGACATGACTTGTTTACATTATAGAAACTCCCGATAGGAATATCGAGGCATGGCATGACTCAAGTACATTACAGACACATCGCAGAATAAACATCAGGGTACAATACATAAGAAATACAAATGAATACATTCCGAAGTTACAATTACATCAACACTCCCTCTTAACTAGGAAGGTATTCTCTCAACATAATTTATCATCGCAAGTCTTCTTCTCTGTATCATCTGGATCATCATCAAGTCCTTGTCATCTTCAATTCATCTTCATATTCAACTCATATTCATCTAGATCTAAATCATCGCTCGATCTAGATCATCATCACTAGATCTGGATCATCACTCGATTTGAATCATCTATGGATCTGGATCATTGCTCGATCTAGATCATCATCACTTGATCTAGATCATCTCTAGTCTGGAACATCTCTGCTGGATCACCATCATAGGTGCTATGTGTTGATTCTTCTCATCACAGGAAGTTTGACAGATCCAACCCTTTTTCATGCTGGTTGTAGGCCTAGCCTCCATGTAGGTCTTCTTCCAGTACTTATAAATAAACCTAATTCAGAATGGCCCTCCTAGTACTTATATCTAATCATGTAGGAACCAATCCTATAATCATATTAGAAAGGCACACCCAGCACTCACATCTGACCATGTGGGAACACATCCCACAACCCTGTCAGAAAGGCCCAACACTCACATCTGACAACCAATGTCAGAAAGGCTCAACACTTACATTTGACTATGTGAGGAACCAATCCTCCATGCCAAAATGCTCTGCACTTACATCTAACAACCAATGTTAGAAAGGCTCAGCACTTATATCCAACCATGCAAGGAACTAATATTTCATGCCGAAAGGGCTCTGCACTTACATCTAACAATGAATGTCAGAAAGGCTTTGCACTCACATCTGATCGTGTAGGAACCAATCCTACAGTCACATTAGAATGGCCCTCAATCCTAGATTGAGCTTTCTTAGTAACTGACCAGGTGCCTCCATTCCAAGAATGGCATTCAGCTCTTATATCTGATCATGTAAGAAACAATCCTACAATCACATCAGAATGACTCAACACTCACATGTGACATGGAAGGAACCAATCCTCTCACCATGACAGAGTGGCTCAGCCCTTACATCTGACCATGGAAGGAGCCAATCCTCTCACCATGTCAGAATGGCTCACAGACTCACCACTTGATCTGGAGAACACCAAGCTTCTTCATGAAGTATTCAAACTTCACCCTAGCCAATGGATTTGTCAACACATCAGCTATCTATTCATCCATTGCAACATACCGGGGTTTCACTGCTCTCCTCTGCACCATATCCCTGATATAGTGATACTTGATCTCGATATGCTTCGACTTGTCATGGAACATTGGGTTCTCCAAAAAATTCACACAACTCTAGTTGTCACAATGTATAAAAGTAGCATCCAACTAGAGATCAAATAAACCATACAATAGCTTCCTTAGCCATATTTCCTCACAACTAGCTAAACAAGCTGTGACATACTCTACTTCAGCTCTACTTAGTGCCACACAGGATTGATTCCTGCTAAACTAAGAGATCACACCTGATCCCTTACTGAAGTAGCACCCTGAATTTCTCTTCCAATTGATGGCACTGCCTACCCAATCTAAATCAACATAACCCTCCAGGTTAATCATCTGATTCGTCTCATACTTGAGCCCATAATCAATTGTATCCCTCAGGTACCTCAGAATATGCTTTGTAGAAATCAAGTGAACATGTCTCGGATCTATCAGAAACTGGCTCAGGGTGTTCATAGCAAAGCAAATGTCTAGTCTCATGTTCATCAGGTACATCAAGGACCCAATCATTTGATGATACATCATAGCATCAACCGCTTATGATGAAGCATCACTCAATAGCTTCAGGTTTGATGCCATAGGTGTGGTCATGGCCTTGTAGTCCATCATCCTGAACTTCTTCAGGATCTCTATTGCATACTTCCCTTGTCCGAGGGAGATTCCATCTATATTCTGCCACACCTCCATGCCTAGAAAATAGTGCATCATACCCAATTCCTTCATTTTGAACTGAGTAGCAAGCTTCCTCTTCGTATCAGCAATCAAACCATCCATACCTGTTACAAATAGATCATCTACATATAGTAGGAGAATCACTAGGTTTCCATCTTCAACCTTGTAGCAAAGGTTGGAATCTTCTTTACTTTTGGTAAATCCCAAACTAGATAGAAATCAATCAATTATGTTGTACCATGTCATGGGTGCCTATTTCAAACCATACATATATTTATTCAATCTACACACATGAGAATCCCTGTCATGTGTCTCAAAACTGAGTGGCTTCTCTACATACACTTCCTATTCCACTACGCCATTCAAAGAAGCAGTCTTGACATCCATTTGGTGTATCTTCCATTTCATCACTACAGCCAGAGAAAGTAATGATCTTATGGAAGTGTATCTAGCTACAATTGCAAAGGTTTCTTCATAATCTATTCCTTCTTTCTGCGAGAAGCCACGAGCCACGAATCTTGCTTTATATTTTTCTATGCTTCCATCTGCAGCATGCTTGATCTTGTAGATCCATTTGGAAGTTACAACTAACTTCCCTTCTGGTCTTGGCACAACATCCCAAACATAATTTTTCATGATCAATTGATACTCTTCGATCATAGCATCCTTCCATTCTTTCCGTTTTGCTGCTTCTTCATAGCTGGAAGGTTATTTGATAAAGTCACACAATAAAGCTATGTACCCGAAGCAGGAACTGATCCTCTTCCTTTCTCTGTGATTCTCTTCTGAAGCCCCATATCTTTTCGAACCTTGGATAGGTTCCCATACCCAAGCAGGTTTCCTCTTGTGAGGATTCTTCTCCTGAGGTGGATCTACAGGGTCTTGAGGTTCTTCAAATTCTCGATCTTCTTCTTGAGTTTCTTCGTTCATGGTTGTGTCATGAATTATGGGTGCTTCTGATTCTTCAAGATCTTCAGCAGGTCTCTTCCTTGATTTTTTGTAAGTTGAGTATTCATCAAATGTTACATCCCTATTGATGTCGATCTTGTTGAATCCTAGGAATTATATTCTGTAAGCCTTTGAGCTTTCAAAGTATCCCACAAATATACCCTTCTTTCCTGAAGGATCTAACTTTGTTCTCTTTTCTTTCGAAATGTGTATGTACACTGGGCAGCCGAATATTCTAAGATGGTTGACTTGTGGTTTCTTATTGGAAAAGACTTCTTCAGGTGTGTTTTTATTGAGTAGTCTTTGTGGAGTACGGTTCTATACATACACTATTGGTCTGGTAGCTTCTACCCATAGATGCATGGGAAGATTTTGATCATGAAGCATTTCTATTGTAGCTTCCATGATAGTTTTATTCTTCCTTTTTGCAACCCCATTCTATTGTGGATTATATGGAGTGGATAAATCCCTCTTAATCCATGAATCTTTGCATAACTCTTTGAATTCATTTGATGTGAATTCTTCACCATTATCTGATCTAAAGGTCTTGATATTCTTTTCTGTGTGGTTCTCGATCAAGGGTTTGAAATCCTTGAACTAGCTAAAAACTTCATCTTTGTTATTCATGAAGTAAATCCATGTCTTCCTAGAAAATTCATCAATGAAGGAAACATAGTATACATACCCGCTTAGTGAACTTGATGAAATTGGTCTGCATACATCGGAGTGGATGATTTCCAAGATTCCTTCTACCTTGCTCTTGCTCCTTGGAAATGTCTTCTTTGTATTCTTTCTTTTCGCACATCCTTGGTAGACTCCTTCATGTTTTCCTTGAATTTCTGGAATACCTTCAACAGCTTTGCTTTCAAGTGGTAGTGCTTTGTAGTGCACATGTGCAAGCCTTCTATGCCAAAGTTCATTTGGCTCTACTGTGTCATGGACCAAATCTTGTTCTGGATGGCCCTTCAATTTGTATAATCCTCCTTTTTGTTCTCCAATTACTATTGCATCGGCAATAGTCTTTCCTCTTGGCCACATGAAGACTTGGCCATCTACAAATAGAACCCTCATGCCTTTTGCATCCAGTTCCGATATGGAGAGAAGATTCTTCTTTAGTCCTGGTACAAACAAGAAATCCTTCATTTTCATAAACTTTCCAGAGTCTAGCTTGTAGGAGGATTCACCACTACCTTTTATGGGATATTGGTAGTCATCCCCAAGTTTCACCTTATGAGGTGAATTATGTTCAGATAGTTTCTCAAAGGATTCCTTGAAACTTCTCATGTGTTTGGAAGCCCCACTATCAATAAGCCAATCTTTGCTTCCATGAGTGATAGTTCCCGTGAGAGCGAAGATCAGAACATTTTATTCATCACATGAAGATTCTTCACTTTCTTATTTTACTTTCTTCATGGGAGGATCATCATCCTCAATAGTGTGAGCATGATGTCTTATTTTGTATTTCTTCTTCTTCTCGGATACATTATTATTCATGGGAAAACCCTTAGTAAAGTGTCCTCTTTCATCACATGTATAACATATGAGTTTGGATGGATCCCTTCTTACAAAATTACTTTTTTGATGAGAATGCTTACCTTGGTGATGATGATTTTCCCTTCTTCCTTTCTTGGAGTGTACTACGAGAGCTTGATATTCACTTGCCATATTTTCTTCTCGAGCTACTATTTGATATTCTTCTTGTGAACATTATTCCCACAGTCTACTTAACTTGATTAGCTTTTTCCTAGCACAAATTTCTTGGATGAAAGAATCCCATGACCTAGAGAGACCATTCAAGGTTGTCATCACAATTTATGCATTATCCACTTTTTCATCTACTGCTTAAAGTTTTTCTTTGATCTGGGAGACCCTTTTGAAGCATGACTGGATGGTCTCCTCATTCTATATCTTTACATTCTTCAACCGGTTCCCTAGAGTCATCTTCCAGTTTATGTTCTTCCCTTCAAACTGTTTGGTTAGGGCATTAAACATAGATTTAGGTGTCTTAAGGGAGGAAACATGTGGTATGAGGTGATCCTTGATTGAATCAACAATAATCCTCTTTTCCATAACCAAATTCTTCTTATGTAAGGCCTTAGATGCATCTTCCTCTAGAACTGGAACCTCCTCATGGATGTAGGAGTCCAAATCATTTTTTTCCAGGACCATGGAGATCCTATACTTCTAGGATCGAAAGTTATCAGCTCCCTCAATATTTTCATCAATATTGGTATGATGAGACATATTAACTAAGAACCTCAAATGGAAATACAAAATATTTAGATCTTACCAGGTCAAGATATCGGATCTGGATTTGGAGTTGAAATTCTGCAGTGCTGGTTCATGAGCAGATTAGGTTTTTTCTTTTCTAGAGTTCTATTCAACCAAATGCTTTGATATTGATCTCTAAACTTTTATTTTGGGGAGGATATCAATCCAGTCCTGGGCTCACTAAAAAATTCCACTTCTGTAGAAAGCCCTAATTTTCGGTAGTAGTGTCGGGTCCAAAACTGAAAAAGCTCATAATTGGATTCTACTTCGAAAAAAAGATGCAACCTAGGGAGGATAATTAATCCAACCTTATTTTTCTAAAAATATATGGGGAGAGATCCACAAAGTAGGAATCCCTAGTTCTCGCAGCTGCACAATGTCTTCTTCCCAGGTTAGCTCTGATACCATGTTAGATTTTTAACATTAAACTAGCATTATCTTAGGATCTTTAACTGAGAGAATAAGAAGCATAGCAATCAAACACAAGTGATAATGAACACAGTTTTTTTTATTGGGGAAACCATAAATGGAGAAAACCCCACAAATTCCTCAGAGATAGAATCAACACTGAAAGTAAAACACGAAACAGTAAGATGATCTCTCGACAGCAATAACCTCTTTCTTCCCAGTCCCAGTGTCTTATTCTTCCTTAGCTATGTGCTACAACTAACTGTGAGTGAGTGTGTGTTAAATAGAGATACTCACTCTCTATTTATACTAATTCCTAACTTAACAGTAACCTATTAGGGTCGACTTCTCTAGGAGAGTCTAATAACCCTAGTGCCCTGGAACTGTGGGGACTTTAACCCTTGACCAATAGCAGGGTTACCCATATTGACTTGACATGACTTATTTAGATTATAGAAAATCCCAATAGGAACATCAAGGAATGACATGACTCAAGTATATTACAAACACATCCCGAAATAAACATCGAGGTACCATACATAATAAATACAAGTGAATACATTTGGAAGTTACAATTACATCAGCAACTGCAACATCATCTGCAGCTGCAGCATTACGTGCAGCCACAACCAAAACCTCATCCCCACATACAACCATCAAGGAGTTATTTGGGATCCTCCCCAGTCAACACAATTCCCTTCCTCTTTCCCTTGCCTGGTGTGATGAGAAAGCAAGTAATGGCTACCTTAAACTTACCCAATTTTACATTGGGAATTCCCGTGTGGTACCTGGATCCACCAGCTTAACCACCAATTCCCTAGGTAGTCTTAACCCTCATTCAACCCATTTTAGTTCAACCTCATCCTCTACTTGGCCCACAAAAAGTAACCACCACACCCGCACACACACCGCCCCACCCAAGAAGGGCCAGGGGAAAAAATGTGAAAGCTACCGCTCAACCTTGAAAGATCCTCCCTTGCGCAGTCTGCAAAGAATAGGGACATCCAACTCAAAATTTCCCTAAGATTCCCATAATCTGCACATATTTGGATGCCATGGATACAACAAAAAACCTCCCCGTGTTGAACTTCCAAGCAAGCCAATAGTGAGAAACAAGTCATTGAGAACAAACCATGCTTACGCTCTCTGCGGTTTGTATGGAAACTACTCTTACTGCTACCAAGAATTGTCTGAGTTCCAAATGGATTTATCCAACCTTCGACAACATTCCCTTGAATCTAAGGTCACCCCGATCAAAGAAGTTCACCCCCCACCTCCTTCTTCATACACCATGTCCATTTACATTATGTCTAGTTCTACCGACCCTCTTGTCTCCACCACCAATGACGATCCATCAGACCTATCTCTTCATTATTTCTACATTGATGAGAAGATAATTGAAGCCTTAACCATCCTATAATACCCATGGGAAGACATGCACCATCACTTGTTCTTCCTCCATGAATAACTTGTGTCGCAGTCTAACCAATTTTTCATGGAAACCAAAGATTGCATTCATGGAAAAGTTGACTGGTTCAAAAACCCCATTCCAGCACCAGATTCCTTTGAATAAGGGAACATGGCCAACATCTCACCAACCATCAAAATCAACATCTCAACCTATCCTAAGGTTGTTGAAGAAATCATGCTAGCGGCATCCTACTCCCTGAAAGAAGTCATTGCCTACAAATCTCTCTTCCAAGAATTCGGTGACATATTTGTTTGGTCTTACACTAAAATTCCTGAGTTGGATCCATCCATTGTGGAACACCACATTGACACATGGCCCGATGTGGACCTTGTGCACCAAAAGCAATGGCCCATCCATCCTTCCAAAGCAGTCGTGGTCAAATCTGAAATACAGAAGTTGCACACAGCTGGCTTCATTTACCCCATTACGTACACCACTTGGGTTTCAAATCTTGTTCCCATGAATAAAAAGTAGGGTACCATCTGGGTTTACACAGAATTCCATGATATAAATGGGGCATCTCCCAAAGACAACTTCCCAACACCCTTCATCGATCATATTATCGATGCATGCACCGAACATGAGGTCTTTTCCTTCATGGACGAATTTTCACAACACTGCATTCACAACCCCATGGGGCACATTCACCTATCAAGTAATTCCCTTTGGTCTGAAGAAGATTGTTACAATAATACATTAACAACCCCATGGGGCACATCCACCTATCAAGTAATGCCCTTTGGTATGAAGAATGTTGGAGCCACCTTTGAGCATGCCATGACACACTATTTCTGTGACCTCAGCCACATTATGTTGGTCTATCTTGACAACCTCATTGTGAGGTCACAGAAACAAGTACAACACATAGACTACTTGCGGAAAGCCCTCCTACAATGTCACAAGTACAAAGTCTGCTTGAACCCTTTCAAGTGTGTTTTATGTGTCCCAATGGGCCATCTCCTAGGGTTCATAGTGTCACACAAAGGAATGATCGTTGATCCCCTGAAAGTCCAAACCACTTTCCCTCTAATGTCACCATTTTAAGTGACAGTATTTCATCTTGTAATATAGTATTGTCCCTTTTTGTTTTACAACTTTTTTACCACAAATCAGAAAACCCCCATTTAGGGGCAACACAATTAACTGTTGGTTCAGAGTCATCCGGAGCCTATTCAAGACACCCCTCACACATCTGGGCTCAAATTTGTATCTTCTAGTGAGACCATCATATCATGTTTAACAAGTAATTTTTGGGACCACTTCTCAGAAGTTACCTCGATTTACATTCCACATTGTGATACAAGTGTTTGTGGACTTGTGCTTGCATCACACTTTCCTACCCCCACTCATGGGGGTTCTGGGCCACCGCCCAAAAGGAACATCATTTTTTTTAGCATATAGCTGTCTAATCCATCCACTGCACCTTATGCGGGTCCCTGGACCATCGTCTCAAGGACAGATCATTTCCTTTGCATGCATTTGACATATAACCACCACTGGACTTTTACTCACATCACATATAGTCAAGTTTGTCCACCACAAATCACACACAACTCTCTTGATGTCTATCCAAGAGCCACCTCAGTTTGCATGCCTCTGTCACATTGATTCATGTGCCTTTGTTGCGGTCTATCCCATGTATGTCCAAGATTCACTTGCTCCATCCATACTGCACAGATGACCTTTGGACCACTGTCCATTGTCCCAACATGGGGGCACCATCAGTGCCCCCTCGATCAGTTGACCATAATGGAGTTTCTTTTAAGCTCTTTTTTGACTCCTCAAAGAATGAAAATATTTCCGAGCACAACTGCTTCCTTTCCTACTCATTAAAGTATAGGAAATGGAATCTAAATCATCTTGTTTATCTCCTTTTGTAGACTATGTAGACCATCAAATTAAAAGGAACACCTTGGCACATTCAAGCGAAGACCGTTCCCCTCTACATACTTTTATGATTTCTCGGGTAAAGGGGCTGAACTTTATGAAAAAGATCACCATGGGTTGTCGTTAAGCTCTTTTCCAACCTTCTCATCAAGAAAATATTGTCGAGCAAACTTGGTTTTGTTCATGCTCGTAAAAGTATCTGAACGATCATCTAGTCAGTATAGGTTTAACCTTTTTCGGACTGACTGGACTACCAATGGTAAAGAATTCTCCCATCCCCTAAAAGGATGGGTGAGCTCTCTTGTGTATACTTTTATCCCTTTTTGGGAATAGGAGACTACCAATGAGAAAGAGCCCCCACTGGAGTCTTCTTCATGCCCTCAGACTCTCTAAAATTGAAAGAACCATCAAGCATTTACTTTCTCGGTCTCGCCAAAAATCCATGAGATCGTACCACAATGGTGTCTTTAGACACCATCCCACAGATAACAGTTTTGAAACATTCCCACTTTGGGTTTCCTTTGTTCAAAGTACTCTGCAATGTGTCTTCCTTAGATCCCATCAATATCAAAAGTGTCTACCTTCCCTAAGTATTTCCCATCTGCAGTGACATTCTCAGTATTACATCTATGATCCCTTTCCCATGACTCAGTTTCATTTGCTACCTAGTCTGCCTTGCCGTCATACTCTGAACAAAGGAAGTTTGAGTATGTTACACTCCCTATACCCCTATTCAACTCCTTCCTCCCCCACCCCCAATTCAGTGGGTAAATCTGCAGATTGTCTCACATCTTTCGGTTATCTCCCTCATGCTTCTGGTTAAGGAAACACCATTTCCTTTACCATATGTAGGTCTACCTCTATCAACTACAACACATGTATTCCAGACGATAGACCCAAAGGTCCATGTATCCTGGTTTCATTAACCTCATTGACGAGTTCCTTGGACCACTTGAGAGGATTCATCAGTGCCTCTTGGGATGGTTGTTTCTCACGTGCTCGACTCCAGCTACATCATGGCACCATTGTGATTCATACAGGGTATTGGTCCATGTAGTGTTTGGTCAAAGACCCCAGATGTCACCTAACTCTAGCACATTGATGAGTCTATTTGAGGGACCCCAATAGGATTATGTCCCTTATGATTTCTAGGTTGCATTGGAGACAGTGTTTAGAAGCCCCATCAATGCTTCTATATAGCAGCATATTTGTACCACAGAGACTCTGACTCTCCATCAGTGAGTCCATACAGCTATGTACCATTCCAGATCCAGTAGGCCATCAGTCATGAAGATATAGCATTCCATGAGAATTCCATGGGTCCAATGTAGCAGTTCTTTAGATCAGTATTGTATTTAGCCTCTCATTGAGGCAACCATTATTGTAACAACAGTTATACATGATCAGCACTTGTATTATAGAGCTTAGATCACATTATTCACTTGACATCATTACAAGCATGGGGATGCCCACCTTGTACAAATACATGTCACACATTATTTGTATCTCACACATTGACGGGAACCATATTAATACAAAAACCAAAATCCACCATGCCCCAGCCCAAGAAGCACCACCTCTCCATAAGATAATCCTATGGTGTTCATCAGCCATACGATGAAATCCTACCCTCACACATTAGGGGGGAATCTGTTAACCCAAAAAATCCCTCACTCAGCTCTACATGGCCTACACCACCCAAGGACACACAAACACACGACACTCATTTGACCCCATTTGACCCCCACACCCTCAAAAAGGCTTAAAAATGTGCAAAAGGGCTTTAAAACCCCTAAAAAGAACCAAAATAGCTCTCATACGGACTAAAACCTCTAAAAAGGGGCTAAAACCCCTCAAAGGAGCTTAACACCCCCAAAAGATTGAGCGAAAGGGGCTAAAAACCCAAAAAGGGGCTAAAGCCCCAACCAAGGGCTTATTACCCTAAAAGTCTTGAGAAAAAAGTATAAGTAGAGGGGTGGGGGTCACTCTCAAATTATTCCTTCTTTCCATATTGTTATGCTGCCAGAGTGAGTTCCTTGAGACCATTTTCCTCTCAATCTATTCACTCTCTCTCTCCTCCATCCTTCCATTGAGCGATAGCTCCCCCTTCCAAGAGAGGTGCTCTCCCAGCTAGGGCATGGTGGCCCATTCCAACCAGAAGGTATACCTGTGTTGTTTTATGTCTTTCCTTTGGTAGTTTGTAGTTTTTTCTAACATTATTTGTTTACAGGTTCATTGCTTAACATGTTCTTACTAGTTGCCATTGTTTACTTGTAGGGTTTATTGCTTCCCTAATAGTTGTATGCAGGTTCTTGGAGCGTAACCCATAACCTTTTGTGTAGAGGGGTTTTGTTTATTTCTACTTCCATTTCTATTTCAATCTATTTCCTCTCTGTTTTCTTTGCATCCACCACCATGAACCCTACCCTTATGTCCTATAGATGGAAGGTAGTCATTCCTGCTCTGTAGCAAGGGAGAAATCCCTACTATAGATATATGTATTTCATGTTGCTCATTGATGATTAGACAAGGATGACCTAGGTGGCATTCCTCAAATAAAAATAAAAATCTTTTGAAAAATTTAAAATCTTCAAAGAAATGGTTGAAAATGAGTCGGAGATGAAAATTAGGTGTCTTAGATCAGATAATGCAGGAAAATTTACCCGCAATGAATTCAATGAGTTCTATAAAGGTCATGGAATTAAGAGGAAATTTTCAGCTGCAAAAACTCCTCAGCAGAATGGGGTTGTTGAAATGAAAAATGGAATAGTCCAAGAAGCTACGAGAACTATGCTCAATGAAGGAAAACTGTCATATTCATTTTGGAGAGAAGCTTTATACACAGCTATCTACATACTTAATATAGGACAACTCAGAGTGAATAAGGATAAGACCCCATACGAATTATGGTATGGAAGACCAGCCTCAGACAAATATTTTAAAGTGTTTGATAGTAACTATTACATAAAAAGAAGTGAGGATGACCTTGGAAACTTTAAAGCCAGGACTGATGAAGGAACACTTTTAGGATACTCATCCACCAAAAAGGAATATAGGTGTTACAATAAAAGGTTACATAAAAATGTAAAAAGTGTTGATGTGAAAGCAGATGATATAAAACCAAGGAAAGAGAAAAATATTGAAAGTATTGAAAATACATGTGATGATGAAATAAAATACTTGCAAAAGGACGAGAGAATTCAAAACAAAGAATAAGACAAAGAGAAGGAATATACACAGGAATATGATGAAGACTTACCTAGACCTCACACTAAAACTCCTTCTAGAAGGGTACAAAAGGATCATCCGAAGTAATAGATCAAGGGTGATATAAATGCTGGAGTCAAAACAAGAAGACAACTACTTGATGTGGAACAAGCCCTACTTTCAATAATAGAACCCAAGAACCTTACAGAAGCCAACAAAAGTGATGAATGGGTCAAAGCCATGAATGAATAACTAGATAAGATTGAGAAAAATGAGACTTGGGAACTTGTTCCAAGACCTGAAGATAAGAACATTGTAGGAACCAAATGGATTTTCAAAAACAAGTTCAATCAATATGGACAAGCAATAAGGAACAAAGGAATATTGGTTTGTAAGGGGTATGCCCAAGTGGAAGGTATTGATTTTGAAGAAACTTATGCTCCTGTAGCTCGACTTGAAGAAATCATAATGTTTTTAGCACTTTCATGCCATCAAAACTTCAAAGTATATCAAATGGATCCCAAGTCCACATTCCTAAATGGAAAACTAGAAGAAGAAGTGTATATTGAAAAACATGAAGGGTTTCTCTTGTCCGAAAACAAATATTATATCTATTAACTCAAAAAGGCACTCTATGGTGTCAAACAAGCTCTAAGAGCATGGTTTTCAAGACTAGATACTTAATTGAAACAACAAGGTTTTAAAAGAGGAGTCACTGAAAGTAATCTCTACCTAAAAATCAAAGATACAAATATGATCATCGTTGTTTTCTATGTGGATGATATCATTTTTGGAAGCAATCTTCAAATCCTAAGTGTAGACTTTTCCTCTGAATTGAAGAAATAATTCAAAATGTCAGTGTTGGGTGAATTGACATTCTTCTTGGGATTACAAGTCTACCAAACATAAGAAAGGAATTTTCATCTCTCAAACTAAGTACATCAAAGATATGTTGAAAAAGTTTTAAATGGAATATTCCAAACTTGTTGGTAACCCTATGGTCACTGGTTGTAAGTTAAGTAAGCATGTTGAATCTTTGGAAGTAGATCATACCATGTTTAGATCCATGATTGGCAGTATGCTATATGTGACAGCCACAACACCAGATATGATGCATGTTGCTGGATTGGTGGGTAGATTCTAGTCAAATCCCAAAGAAACACATGTAACAACATCAACAAGTATTTTTAAATATCTAAAAATTACCATGGAGTATGGTTTATGGTATCAAAAATGAAAAGACTTTACCTTGAAAGCATTTATTGATGCAGTTTGGGAAGGAAGTGTTGATGATCAGAAAAGTAATAGTGGAGCAGCATTGTTTCTGGGAAATTGTTTAGTATCATGGTTAAGTAAAAAAAAAGTCCTCCATTTCACTCTCTACAATAGAAGCATAATACATTGTTGTTGCATCATGTTGCACTCAGGTTATTTGGATGAAACAAACCCTAGAAGATCTACTTGTAAAATATGAACATCTAATAGTGATACACTATGATAACACTAGTGCTATAAATGTGTCTAAAATTCCTATCATGAATTATAAGACAAAACATATACTAATAAACTATCACTATCTAAGAGAACACGTATATGAAAAAGATGTTAGATTAGAATACATTGACAAAAAAAAACAGATTGCTGAAATTTTCACCAAGCCCCTACCTAAGGAAGCCTTTGAGCGTATTAGACAGAAGATGGGAGTCATTCCTTTACAAAAGAACTAAAAGAAGGAAGCGTAATCCTAGGGGGAGATATGATGATAGGGGGAGCTATCAGACATAGAGGTCTCTTTGGAATTGGTGTCAAAGGGAGAAAATGATTAAAGATCTTTCCATCAATCCCAAAGGGGGATATTAATGAGTAAATTAGTTGTCATTGATGTCAAATCATTTATCAAAAGTTAAAGAGATGATAGCAGACTCAAGGTTGTAGGTATCCATAATAACAAAGGAATAACCATGTTATAGGTTGCAGGTTACAGGGTGAATGAAAATTGAATAACCCTATAGCAAATTGAACGACTGAGATCGATCATCCAACGTTGTTTCTGAATGAATTAGCGCATAGGTTAAACACATAGAAAAATATAAAGTTCCACGAAGGATTAACATTGGATAGAAGAGGTTAGTCCTGACCTAGATCCAGTGACCGAGGATCAGTTCCACAAAAGATAGGCAGAAGGATGAAGTTCCACAACAATCAAGATTGGATGGCTTATATTAGTCCTGCACTAGATCTACCAATTAAGGATTAATTCCAATTGTTAAGAGAAAAATACAAAGTTCCATAAAAGATCAAGATCAGATGACTGAGATTAGTTCTGCTAAAAGAGATTGATGGTGCAGAAGAAAAAATGAGGAAAGGGAATTCCGGAAGTAAATATTTTATGAACCTGCAATCCGTAACCCACAATCTAGAAGATCGAAGGTCAGGAAAGAATCTACAAGAGATCGACAGTGTGGAAGAAATATTGTGGAAAGAATCTTGTGGAAATGAGCTTGTTGAAAGGATCTTGCAGAAATTTGAGATACTATTTGAGGAAATATCACATCCTGCATCTCGCAATCTGGAGATCGATGATCAAGAAGAAGCCTAATGAATATCAATGGTGGAACACCAACTTCTCCATTTCGTAGTGCGGAAAGGATTTTACAGAAATGAAAAATTGGATAGTCAACATCCTGCATCCCGCATCCCAAATCCTGCAATCTGGAGATCAACCTTCAAGAAGAATCCTGGTGAAGATCAATGATGGGGAATCATTAAAACATAAAATTGGTGAGGAGATACAATTTAAAAAAGGAAATATGTAAAATAAATCAATGGTCCGAAGATATCTAGACAAAACATCAACTATCTGGATTGTATCTAGTGAAGAAGATTACGGATGCACCAAAAAACGATAAACAGGGCTGTGGAGATGAATTATGAGCTGTGGGAAGAATGAAACGTTTCCTTTTCTGAAGTGGTGCGATAGTTGAATGGGTAGATGATGATTGGTTGTGTCTGTAAATAAACAATCATGATCCAAAAATAAAGAGATTAGCTATGGAGAGTTGTGTTGATACTAAAAAGGTATAGGGTATTGAAATAAGTGAATGTGTAAAGAATTAAGTGTCGCTATTAGTAAGCTTGACAGAGTCCAAAGTGAATAGCTTACAACTACTCCAAAAGAATAAGAAAATCATATCAGGGTGGAAGGATGGTGCTAGGGAAGGCCACAAGTTTGCAAGGGGTCAAATCCTCCTTCCAGTCATAGCTGGAGAACAGGCTGTTGTAGCATCCTTATCTGTTGAAGTAGGAAGAAAACCATAGGGTTGTTGTATAATCCTATTATGTGGTTGTAGGAAAACCCTAAAGTTTGTTTTGCATCCTTTCTGTAGTAGCAGATAAAAAATTTTGTAAAATTCATCTTATTAGTGAGTTTGTGTTGTGTTAGATTTTTAACATTTAAGCTATATGATCTTAGGATTTATCTGAGAGAATAAAAAGCACAATAATCAATCACAAGAGTCAATGAACACAAATATTTTCCTTAGGGAAACCATAAATAAGAAAACCCCAAAACTTCCTTAGAGATAGAATCAGCACCAGAAGTAAAACCCAAAGACAGTAAAATGATCTCCCGACAGCAGTAGTCTCTCTCTCTCTTTTCCCATCTTCTTCTCTCTCTCTTAGTTATGTGCTACAAATGAGTGTGAGTTAATGTGTATGAATATGCGTTAAATAGAGTGGCTCCCTCTCTATTTATACTAATTCCTAACTTGAAAATAACTAAGTAGGGTAGACTTCTCTAGGGGAGTCTAATAACCCTAGGGCCCCACAGCTGCGGGTGTTGGGAAATAGGGAAGACCCGAGTTAATCCTTATGCGTCGCACCAACAAAAGACCCACCGTGTTGGCCCTTTCGGCAACAACCTGTGCGCAGGTTGCAGTCTCACCCGAAACAGCAATGGGGTGCTGCAGAATCAGGTTTCTGCATGCAGAGAAGGGTATTACTGTACCTTAGCCTTTAAACACAATTATTAATCAACACTTGTAAATGTATCATTCATTCACATATAACCTCACAGCACAATAAACAAACTAAACTTGCATAACCCACTATGGGGAATTCACAGCGAAGCTTATTACTAGCAGTGATCTTATGTTATCAGATGTATTCAGTTTAATGCATGAAAATAACAGAAACATAATCAACAAAATAAAACCACGACACCAAATATAACGTGGTTCACCCCCAGTGTAGGGGCTACGTCCACAAACTGCGTTTTATTCCTCTTTCCTCAAAACCACAGTTGATCTGCGCACTCAGCTGCAGATCCCTTCAGTCCTTTATCAGCCGCGCACACAGTAGCAGGCTCCTGCGCACACAGCTACAGGTCTTTCTTTCCTTTCTTACAAAAACCCCTCTGCGCACATAGCTGTAGAGGTCGTCCACGCACACAGCTGGGACTTATCCTTTCCTTACAAAAAAACCAACCTTACTTCGCCTTATCTTTCTTTTCATCAAAAAGCCTAACCTATCCTTTTTACACAAGCGCTTATTTATACTGCGCAATTTTACAAAACCATGGTCTTAAACCATGGGCACCCAAAAAACCCTAAACCCTGGATTTAAACCACGGGTTTATTACAAAAAGAGGGTTTTGACTTACCCTGACACCCCTAAGACTGTCTTGGCCCATAGATCCGCTTACAAATTTTCTAATTAACCGCGGAGTTACCCAAACATGGAGTATGCGCCCCAACAGGCCCCTAAGACTCACTAGTGGCCCGTCCCGGGACACTCTGCGAAGAATCTAGTGGGTGAATTTTCTGTGCGAGGGCCTGGAAGCGACTGGTGAGATTATGCAGTATCTCATCAGCGACTTTCTCCTTTTCCACCAGTTCCTGTAATACTGAAGAAGAGTCCGTGTCAGCCTTTTCCTGCGCAAAAGTGTCATAGGTCTTCAAAATTTTGAGCTGGCTCTCCACAGTATTGGTCAATTCTAATGCTTCATCAACCAGGGGCTGTAACGCATTTTCCAGCATCATCACCTTCATCCTGGAAGACTCGATTTCCTGTTGAAGTTCCTTGCTGCGCTTTACTTTAGCCATCTTCTGCATAGGTGGCAGCATCTTGATTTCTATTCGGACTGCATCTAACTCATCCTGGCGCAACTTGATAGTTTCCTGAATTTTCCCTAGATCTGGATGGTCCTGCAGGTTTTCCCATGCTTCTATGCTGTCTTCCATTAGTTTTGCAACACTAGCCACGTTGTCTGATATTTTTGTTGCTGAAGCCTTGATATCCTGCTGGCGCTGTTCTCGGACCTCTGGTGGGGTCTCAGGGGGAATGCGCAGTTGAAGTTCTACAATCTGTTGCTGATGTTCTATCTTCATCCTTTCCAGCTCACCGCGGGACTGCTGGGCATAGTCTCTCATCTTAGCAATCTTCTGCTTGGGTTCCTCTGTTTCCTGTATGTCGTAGTCAGAAAGACTCCGACATGCCTCATCCAATGCTTGCATTAGCATAGTTGTTGTCTGTTCAGCCTCTTTCTTCTGTTGTGCGATCTCTTCTAAGCGTGCGGTGAAAGTTTTGTTTTGCTTGATGGAGTCTTCCAATTGGGTTTGTGATACTTGGGTTCTGGTATGGATTTATTTTGTAATCGCAAGCTGACGGAGGTGCAACTCTGACATAGGAATCTTTGTATAATCAAGCTCCGCGGTTATATTTGTCTGGGGTCGAGAATCGATGTCAGGCTACATCAGAATTGCACTTGATACCTGTCCCTGGGGATCCCGGAGTGGCCATTTCCTAATATCCTGCTGCGTGGGTGCCATAGTGCTGCTTGTCGCAGTACTGGGTGCTGATTTTGTGGTTAGCTCTTTTAACTCCGATACCCTGTTTGCGATACCTGCGAGGCCGGAAAGATGTAGTTCCGCGAATTCGGACCATTTTTTAGTAAGCGCTGTCGTAGACTGTTTGAGAGCATGCTCCAGTGCATCCATCGTGACAGCGGCTTCGTCCTCGATATCTTTATCCTTTGATGCTTTTACCTTTTTACGGGACTGTGGCGTGGTTACCTCGGCTACTTCTGGTGACTTGCGCTTCATTGGTGGGGTAGGATCTGTTATGGTCTTGACCGACTCCTCATCCTGTTCATCCTGCTCATCCTGTTCACTATCTCCACCCTGGCCGTTTTCATTTATCTGTGAATCACTTGGATCTTCACTATCTTCCAATGGGATTTGCTGCTGCGCCTGACTCGTACCTGTGCCAATATTGGTAGCTAGAGGAACCGGAATAGAGGGTTTTTTCCCTAAATCTTTCAGCCATTCGGCCGGCCATAGCTAAACGATCCGCTGGATATCTGGTTCGGTGACTACATATGGTAATTTGAAACATTGCCATTGAGGATCTGCACAAGCTTGAATGAAAACATGATGCATGTCGGCACTAAAGTGCGCGACACCCTCGTATTGAGAGAACACTTCGTTGGTAAGTCGAGGTGTTCGCACTATCTCATAGTGAAGGCTCATAGCATAGAAGACGAACACAGTGTTCGTCATTTGTTGAGTTTCCTTATCTGAGGATACCCAAAGGGAGGCATACCTTGCGGCCCCTGGCGTGCCAGGGTTGATTTCGACATACTGGGCTTCAGTGGGTTCCTTCCACCCAACTGATGAAATAAGGATTATAAGCCAAGAATAATGAAAATTTCTACCTTTTTCTTGCGCATCGCGGGCATCCTCCAAAAACTCCTTGGCAAGATAGCCGGCCCAATTATAAGTATACCCCTTGGCGCAGTTCATAGCAATCCTGATAACCGGGGCAGGTACTTCAGTTGGCCTGCATTTCCTTATGAGTTTGCAGGCTAAGAGTTCAGCTGCAAACTGAATGGGCTGCTCCCGAATCGCGGAAGTATGATAACCCCGTTTCCCCTTCGTCAGGCCAAACCGCTCCTTCATGGTTTGCGCGAGCTTTGTGTCGTCATGTTTGGACGGAAACTCGGTTCTCGGATCTGGTCCTGCCATGGGTAAACTTGTGATCCTATGGATGAGGGCGGCGTCAATAGGAATTTGCTGGTCCCCTATCCATAAGTAGCCGTCATGCACCAAGGCTAGTAACTGCTTGGCCACTACAGTCACATGTATGCCGCGTCCAAAATGGGGAATGTGAAATAGCTTGAGTAGGCCAGCTTTGTCCAGACCCGCAGCCCATGTTTGCACTTCCAGTAGTGTGACCTTATGATCGGGGTACTTGACACGGTGCAGATATTCAGCTGGGTCGAACTGTGGGAACTTTCCATGGTCATTGGTATCATGATTGTTGTACTTAAGCTGATCAATCTTCCCTGTCATACTGCCAATCAGCTGTACGCCTGATGGTAACAAAGGTGTGGCTAATGTAAATTGCTTTGTCCGACGGGGTAACGCGGTGCCTGGGATAACTGGTGGTAGATATGCTGGCCGTGGTGGTGGAATGTTCTCCCGTCCCCCAGCCGGGGCCTGTGTGGAGCCAGAGGGCTCCATAGGATGAGCCGCTGGTGTTTTCCCTGTTTGCTGCGACCGGTCTTGGTTGCGCTTGGTGCGAATTTCAGTTCTAGATTTTCTCCTAGCAGACCATGTCTTCATCGGCCGTGGTGGCGCTGGGGGAGTGGCTTCACAGGAAGCTATGGCAGGCGGCCGAGTAGAGCAGGTGATCAGACCCTCTTGCTCGAATTCTCTGACCAAGGCGTCAATCTCGCTTTCGGTGGTCATGGGTTCATTCAAAAAGCTTGAAGAAATGCAGGATGCGATTTTTCCTAACTTAAGCATCTTCTTATACACGCCATCGATCAACTTAGGAAGGATAGTGCATTGAAGGCACCAAATCTGGTGGAAATCTTATCCATGTGGGGCGCGATTACCAGTACCGGTCTTAGTACAGTCATTTAAAGCAATTAAAATCCCGCCGCCGCCAAACTGACTGCCTCCCAACGGTCGGATTTTGGGCCTCGCTACATTTTTGGGCTGCGGCAGAAACATGGTCGCAGCCTCGGAGTAATGAGAAACTTCAGCCCAATGGTGCCCTTCGACCCGACCCGGTAATATCTGCGATAGGACTATTAAATTTGAGGTGCGAGCGTCTTGGCTCTGCCCCTTGAACTTACTTCGCACTGCTTGAGCTTGCCTTATAAATGTGGGGCGCGTGACTTTCTGGTAGGTTCCCCGACGGAGCTGAAGTTCTGTAGGGTCGGCCCCCCATGCTGCGGTAGCGTCTATTGCTACTTCCAGATGTTGGATGTTTTGTGACTGAGGTACTTGTTCTGGTATCGACAGAATAATTTTTCTAGCGTCTATCATCCCAACCTGGGCAGGCACTTCTCGAGGCTGTGCGCTAATGCATCGAAGAGACTGAGTGATCTGCGCGAACCTATGGCGATGTAGCTCGTACGGTCGTTGTTGCCAATTCTCCAGACCATCATCTGAATCAGACACGTAGGAGCTATCGCATTGCCAATCCATTACACCATCATCATTAGGTTCGACATAATCTGCATCCGTGGCTATGATGTTATAGATGTGGTCTAGAGTATCCTGCTCCCCTTCGTCTCTGATTGGTTCTGTATATCTTTCTCCTTGGGATGGGTCGAGGGGTATAATAACGCGCAGGCCATTTCCTTCGAAGGTCATCTGTCGCCTTTTAAGGTTGATTATTGCAGCATTGGCCATGGCCCACTCGATTCCCAACAGAGCTGGATAAGGGTTGCTGTCATCAATAATCTCAATAACTTGAAAGTCTGCTAGAGTACTGACCCCATCGATGTCGATTGGGACACTAAGAAGTCTCCCTAGCGGTACAATCCTTTGCGTGTTAGCTAGTCGCAGCTGTATAGGTGACCAAACCAGGGAAGGCTTTCCCATTTGTCCCCAGGTCTGCTTAGGGAGGACATTGACGTCTGATCCAAGATCCAGGATGACATCAGTCATATCATATTCTCCTATCTGGACATTCAACCTCATTTCCCTTCCCGTTCTTCGGACACGACTAACAGTTTTCTCCTGATCAATTCCTCTCTGAGGGTCTGTGACAGCAATAACTTTTTGCAACTCGTTTAGAGCATTCTGATTGCACAAGAGTTTCATACAGCTCTGCAAGAAAGAGGATAGTGTACTTACTTTATCCGTCGAGGCCCCCTGTAGCTGCGAATCCTGCTGGTGTTGCCTCGCAGATATTTTGACAGCGCCATCAACAGTATCGCACCAGGCCTCCTGGACTGGTGTGTTAGCCTTCACAGGGCCAAGGGATGGGACTTTCTTGGAGGCCTGCTGTGTGCACATCGTAATAGGTTGCTTTGGTGAGTCTTGAGTATGTGTCGTAGCTCCACTCCGGGTGACCACATTGAGGGCTGGGGCAGGTCTTTGCTCCACGGAAATCAACTGAATACTTGGAGTAGGACCACGGTTGTTTTCCTGTATCTTTGCAAGGAGCTGGGGGCACTGTTCAATCACATGATCCACTGCGCGGCAGTACCAACATGTCGTAGTGGGGTTCCGACAGTCACGAGCCAAGTGACCCGCTTGATTACAATTGTAACACACAACCTGGCCTCTACCTCTGCCGGTCATCCCACCACGGCCGCGACCACCAAAAGCACCTCTGTCGGAGGCGCCGCCAACGTAACCGTAGCCATCATTATTCTGGGATTCATTGTGGACTCGGTAGGTATCAGAGGTGCACTCTCGCATAAGGTCATAGCTACGACATTCTTCTTCATTATGCCCAATGGACTTACAAAACTGACAGTCGGGGTTTTTGGGAACTGGAACATATCTCTGAAGAAGGGGGCAGTGCTCAGGGCGATGCTGGCCAGGGGTGCAGCAAATCTCACAATATATCGCACCAGCATTGAATTGGGTAGGCGTGCCCGTGCTTAGGTAGGTTCTGACCAGGGGGCACTGGTCGGCGTACACCAGACCTCCTCTCGGCTGGTTTTAGCTTTCTTCATGTCATGAAGTTCCAGGGCCATTGCTGCCAACTGTGCTTGGATTTGAGCAAGCCCAGAATCATCTTCGATGGGAGCGGTCTCTAGCTTCATTGTGATTTCCAGAGCCTCTTGCTGGTCAGCAACCTTCTGTTGCATGAGCGGCGTTCTGATATGCGGTAATAACGCAGCGATAAACCATTCCTTGTGCTGCACAGGACTAATAGTGAAGCTTACTTGGTCTAATAAGACTTTGAATCTCTGGTCAAAGTCCCACACAGATTCGCCGTGCCGCTATTGAATCTCTTTGAGTTCAGTGATGCTCTGTGATTCTGATTTCGGTTTCTTAAATTCCTTAATGATGGCAGCCTTGATTTCATCCAAAGTGGGGTGCTGATTGCTGGAGAATTTCATGAACCAGGTCAAAGCCCGGTCGCGAAAGGAGGTAATGAGCTGCGCGGTTCTCACATCCAGGTCGGTAATACTCTTCGCATTCCAAACGGCCTCACATAAAAACCAGAACTGTTCTGGATCTTCTGATCCCGTTCCTTTGAAGATGGGCAGCTTAATGTCGTCAGCAAGGTGGGCCATGGTGGGTGGGGGAGGGTGGGGAGGGGGGCAGGCCGTTGATGGGGGGGGGTTTACGGGGGTAGGGTGACCTCTGGGCGGTATACTTGGACTTGGTTGTCTGTCACACTGCGACCGAACTTTAGGGGTAACAAAGCGACGCTGGGGGGTAACAGGAGGGTTTCCGTCGGGGTCGGGTTGGGGAGGGCTGTCAGAGGGATGTGTGGTGGTCTGTCCTGTAGAGTAGGATTCAAAATTCCTTTTGTACCGTTGCTCACTTCGGGGAAACCCACTTTGTGCGTCGAAAGTATTCTCACTTGCAAACATATGTTAGTACTACTAAACTAGCAGTCTGACTCAAATAATAAGATACCCTTTTCAACCAATAGTATTTTAATCTTCAAGCTTAAGGAATTTAAAAACTTACCATGGGGCCCCTTAAAGAACTGTTGTTCAGCTGCACTGAAAGAAGTGCTTGTATCAATGGAAAATTATGTCACGAAGGCCTCCAATGTGCGCGTCGTCCAGAAATCGACAGCGCAGGATACCTCGTTGTTCACGTGTTGCACAAGGTTGACCCTTGTGGGGGTCCACACAGGAATCCGTCGACCTTGAAAGTTCATCCTCCTCTCTGTTAACCTAGACAACCACTGGTGCAACTCTATATGGAAATGACCAAAGAAAATTTCATAAGTATCACAAAAAACATACCGTTGTAAAAAGTCACTTGCACTTCGACACGGATTCGTATTCTCATGCTGCGCGAATTGCAAATAGATCTCAGCAAACCAATCCCCGATGTCCTTCACGGAGGGCCTCCAGAACATAGCCCTTGTGGTACACGGTAAACCCTTCTTGAGAAGGTACTGAGTTCAACCGGCAACGGAACCAATTTTTTGGGCAATAGGGAAGACCCGAGTTAATCCTTATGCGTCGCACCAACAAAAGACGCACCGTGTTGTCCCTTTCGGCAACAACCTACGCGCAAGTTGCAGTCTCACCCGAAACAGCAATGGGGTGCCGCAGAATCAGGTTTTTGCATGCAGAGAAGGGTATTACTGTACCTTAGCCTTTAAACACAATTATTAATCAACACTTGTAAATGTATCATTCATTCACATATAACCTCGCAGCACAATAAACAAACTAAACTTGCATAACCCACTACGGGGAATTCACAGCGAAGCTTATTACTAGCAGTGATCTTATGTTATCAGATGTATTCAGTTTAATGCATGAAAATGACAGAAACAGAATCAACACAATAAAACCACGACACCAAATATAACGTGGTTCACCCCCAGTGTAGGGGCTACATCCACAAACTGCGTTTTATTCCTCTTTCCTCAAAACCACAGTTGATATGCGTACTCAGCTGCAGATCCCTTCAGTCCTTTATCAGTCGCGCACACAGCAGCAGGCTCCTTCGCACACAGCTGTAGGTCTTTCTTTCCTTTCTTACAAAAAACCCTCTGCGCACACAGCTGTAGAGGTCATCCACGCACACAGCTGGGACTTATCCTTTCCTTACAAAAAAACCAACCTTACTTCGCCTTATCTTTCTTTTCATCAAAAAGCCTAACCTATCCTTTTTACACAAGCGCTTATTTATACTGCGCAATTTTACAAAACCATGGTCTTAAACCATGGGCACCCAAAAAACCCTAAACCTTGGATTTAAACCACGGGTTTATTACAAAAAGAGGGTTTTGACTTATCCTGACACCCCTAAGACTGTCTTGGCCCATAGCTCCGCTTACAAATTTTCTAATTAACCGCGGAGTTACCCAAACATGGAGTATGCGCCCCAACAGCGGGGAATTTAACCCTTAATCAATAAGGATGTTTATACTCTATGAATTTACATGACTTGTTTACATTATTGAATCTCTTGATTAGAACATTGGTGCATGACATGACTCAATTACATTACAAATACTTCTTGAAATAAACATCGGGGTACAATACATAAGATATACAAGTGAATAGATTCCAAACTTACAAATACATCAACACTCCCTCTTAACTAGGAAGGTATTCTCTCGACATAATTTATCAACACAAGTCTTCTTCTCTGTATCATCTATATCATCATCAAGTCATATTCATCTTCAAGTCATCTTCATCATCAAGTCATCTTCATCAAGTCTGGATCATCACTTGATCTGGAGCATCACTGGATCATCACTTGATCTAGAACATGACTGGATCATCATCAATTCTGGATCATCACTAGATCATCACTTGATGTGGATCATCACTGGATCATCATCAAGTTTGGATCATCAATTGATCTGGATTGTCACTGGATCATCACTTGATTTGGATCGTCACAGCTGGATCATCACTCGGTCATCATCGCTGGTGTTATCTCAATTATACTCGTAACAAGAATTTCTACAAAGCTAATCCTTTTTCATGCTAGTTGTAGGCCTATAGGTATTCATCATCTTCAGCACTTATATCTGAACATGGAATAAACCATGTCAAAAAGGCCTACCCAACACTTACATCTAACCATGGGAGGAACAAATCCAAGAACCATGTCAGAAAGGCACGCCTAGCACTCACATCTGAACATGGGAGGAACACATCCAAAACCCATGTCAGAAAGGCCTAGCACTCACATCTGACCTCATTTTGTCAAAAAGGCTCTGCACTTACATCCGACCTCATCATGTCAGAAAGGCTCTACACTTACATATGACCTCATCATGTCAGAGAGGATCTGCACTTACATCCAACCTCATCATGTCAGAAAGGAACTGCACTTACATCTAACCTCATCATGTTAGAAAGGATATGCACTTACATTCGACCTCATTATGTTATAAATCTATTTCACTTACATTCAACCTCATCATTTCAGAAATGATTTGCACTTACATCCAAACTCATCATGTCAGAAAGGTGCTGCACTTACATCCGATCATGTGGGAACACATCCCTCAATCACATTAGAATGGATCTGCACTGATCATGTGAGAACACATCCCACAATTACATCAGAATATCCTTGCACTGATAATGTGGTAACACAAACCACAATCACATTAGAGAATCTCTACACTTATATCTGATCATGTGGGAACATATCCCTCAATCACATCAGAATAGCTCTACACTGATCTTGTGGGAACACATCCCACAATCACATCAGAATATCTTTGCACTAATCATGTGGTAACACAACCCACAATCACATCAAAGAATATCTGCGCTTCTATCTGATCATGTGAAGCACAACCTTCCACCATGTCAGAAAGGATGACAGACACATCAATTCCCTTTGGAGGGACATCAATCCAGAGAATACTAAGTTTCTCCATGAAGTACTCAAAATTTACACTAGCTAATGGTTTGTTCAGTACATCAGCTATATACTCATGTATCGCAACATACTGGAGCTTCACTTCTCCTCTATGCACCATATTCCTGATATAGTGATACTTGATCTCAATATGTTTTGACTTGTCATGGAACACTGGGTTCTCCGGCAACTTCACACAACTCTAGTTGTCGCAATATATACAAGTAGCATCCATTTGGAGATCAAATAAATCAGATAGTAGCTTTCTCAGCCATATTGCCTCACAACTAGCTGAACAAGCTGAAACATACTCTGCTTCAGCTATACTCAGTGCCAAACAAGATTTCTTCCTGCTAAACCAGGAGATCACACCTGATCCCATATAGAAGCAACACCTTGAAGTGCTCTTTCTATCAATGGAACTTCTTGCCCAATCTAAATCCACATAACCTTCCAAGTTAATATTCTTATTTACCTCATACTTGAGCCCATAATCAACTGTACCCTTTAGGTACCTCAGAATATGCTTTGCAACAATCAAGTGAACATGTCTCAGATCCATCAGGAACTGTCTCAATGTGTTTGCAACAAAGCAAATAGCTGGTCTCATATTTGTCAGGTACATCAAGGACCCAATCATCTAATGATACATCGTAGCATCAAGCAGTTCTAATGAAGCATCACTCAATAGCTTCAGGTTCGATGTCGTAAGTGTGGTCATGGATTTGTAGTCCATCATCCCGAATCTCTTCAAGATCTATATTGCATACCTCCCTTTTCCCGGGGAAATTCCATCTACATTCTGCCACATCTCCATGCCTAGAAAATATTACATCATACCCAATTCCTTCATTTTGAACTCGAAAGCAAGCTTCCTCTTTCTATCAGCAATCAACCCATCCTCACCTGTTACAAATAGACCATCTACATACAGTAGGAGTATCACTGGGTTCCCTTCTTCAATCTTGTAGTAAAGGTTGGAATCTTCTTTACTCTTGGTAAAGCCCAAACTGGATAGAAATATGTCAATTCTGTCATACCATGTCCTGGGTGCCTGTTTCAAGTTGTACAGGTAATTCTTTAACTTACACACATTAGTCTCTCTATCATGTGTCTCAAAACTGAGTGGCTGCTCCACATATACTTCCTCTTCTACTACACCATTCAAGAAAGCTATCTTGAAATCCATCTAGTGTACTTTCCACTTCATTACTATAGCTAAAGCAAGTCTTGATCTGATGGAAGTATATCTAGATACATGATAAAAAGTTTCTTCATAGCCTATTCCTTCTTTCTAGGAGAAACCACGGGCCACAAATCTTGATTTATATTTCTCTATGCTACCATCTGCAACATGCTTGATCTTATATATCCATTTGGAAGTCACAATAGACTTCTTCTCTGGTCTTGGGACAACATCCCAAATATCATTCGTCATGATTGATTGATACTCTTTTATCATAGCATCCTTCCCTTCCTTATTTTCTACCGCTTCTTCATAGTTGGAAGGTTCTTTATCAATGAAGTCACATAATAGGGCTACATAACCGGAGCAGGACCTAGTTATTTTCCTTTCTCTGTGTATCTCTTCTAGAGCCCCATATCTTTCTACACTTTGGATAGCTTCTTGTACCCAAGAAGGTTTCCTCTTTTGAAGATTCTTCACCTGAGGTGGATCTATAGGTTCTTATATTTCTCAATCTTCTTCTAGAATTACTTCGTTCATGGTTGTGTCATCAATTTTGGGTACTTCTGTTTCTATAGGTCTCTTTCTAGATTTTTTGTAAGCTGAGTATTTGTCAAATGTTACATCCCTGCTGATGTCTATATTTTTGAATCCTAGGAAGTATATTCTATAAGCGTTTGAGCTTTTAGAGTATCCCACAAATATACCCTTACTTCCTGAAGGATCTAACTTTGTCTTCTTTTCTTTTGGAATGTGTATGTACACTGGATAGCCAAATATTATGAGATGACTGACTTCTAGTTTCTTGCCAAAAAATAATTCTTCAGGTGTATTTTTCTTGAGTACACTATGTGGAGTATGGTTCTGTACATACACATCTATTCTAGCCACTTCTTCCCATAGATGTATGGGGAGATATTGATCATGAAGCATTTCCCTTGTGTTATAGCGGATTTCACCACACTAGGTGAATCACAAATTGTATGGCCTTCCCCTATCCCGCTGTAGACTCATTATCCCCTATGGACCATTTATTGTCTTTTGATGTATCAATGACCATCCCTAAAAACATTAGAAAAATGATATACGCGGCCTTTTCCCCGATAACCGCGTACATACGCGGATATTCCCTCTATAGTTGCGTACATCAGATGTGTGCATAATCCAAAACTGTTGGACCGTTCCTTGTCCTAAATCCGACTCATATGACTCCTGGCCTTCCATATGCCTTGAGATCGCACAGATTCGACCTTTCAGTATCACTTTGAAAAGCTATATAAGGAACCATTGAGACATTGAAAGCATAAGAGAGAATTGAGAGTATCGAAACTATAGTCCATTGTTGCCAGAACTATATTTGAGTCTCCATCCCTTTGTCCCTTTGGAGCACTATTGTGTTCTTCCCAAGCTTGCCTTTGTTAGTGATCTTGCTATCGGAGTGATGGAGGATTGAGGTGGTGGAGGCCCAAGTGGGGGATTCAGTTTCTCCGGTTCGCAGACGTGTCGTCAGAGGTTGTCACTTGTAATCTCTGATTCATATTAATAGAAATATCTTTTCCTGTCCAGTAATGTGTATTTGAATGAATGTTGCATCCATTGGAATATGTCAAATGCTTATACATTGTTGATTATATATGCTAGAATAGATCTAACACCATGAAATATAGTATGCTTGTATTGTTTACTTGTTGTTGAGGACGTGCTATAACAATTCAAGCTGAAGATTGGAAAGCTCAACGGGGATCTACTTCAACCGTCCAGAATAAGGTACAAGGTTCGATCCTTTAGTGTTAGATTGTTTTATTTATATTGCATATTGAGAAAGATTGATTTCTGGAGTCTAGCTGTCTGTTGTGGTACCCCAAGCCATAGGAATTTCTCTCCGTAACAGAATTGGCGACCATACTGGGGAGTTCCTAGTAATTGTCCTTTGGGGGTTGATCTTTTGGCATTCAATGTATTTGAAGTGCTCTCTCTCTCTTGTTTCTATGTCGGGTATGGGGGCATGTATGCCTAGTAGAGCCTGATTGGTGTGAATTTAGTCTCAGCCTGTCTGTTTGCCTGGAATTTTTGCATCTTTTTCTTCCTGTACGCAGGTTTGTCATTTACAGTCGCGTATACATGTAGTTTCCTCTAGAATTTCTGCGTATACATGCGGGTTCACTGCGCACAGTCGCGTATACCCTGGTTTTTTACCTTTTTGTGGAAGATTGTGGATTGCTAGGTGAATGATGTTAGTTGCTGAGTCTCCTTTGGCACTACCTGAGTCTGTTAATACCTCTGTTTTTTACCAGAAACATTTTTTTTAGCCTAAATTTTTTTTAGGAAAGTTCTTGTCATGGCATCTTTGATTTTTTGTTTGAGATTAGTGCATTAGAGTCCTTTTGCCTTATTTCTTTGCTGGAATGCTGTTTATGTGTGCTTGTAGAGTCTGGGGTGGTTAGAATCATTCTATTTCTTTTTGTATCTCTTTATTTTCAAAAAATCCTAAATATTTGCTTATCATCATGCATTTTGCATTGTACTTGCATTAGATCTAGATTTGCTTTGGAGTAATAGTTAGGAATTCATATAGGGAAATTTGCATTCAGCATTTGAAGAATAAATTGTGCATTCATGTAGTAAGCATACCCTGTTTTCATGGACGCAATGCATTTGCATTGATTGTTAGGTGTGCATTTTACTTCTTGTTGCGTCATAACACCATTAGTTGCACGACCATATCCTATTTTTGAGTAAATAAAGCCAAACTAAAATCAATGCTAAATAAAATGAATTACACTCTTTTATTTTTAGGGTGCACCAACAAGCTTAGGTTTTAGGATCTTGGAATAGTTCATTGAAAGTTAATTCTCCAAGATCACTAAACTACAACAACTAGGTGTCTGTCCAGGGAGTGTGTGAAATCCTTTATATAACCAGCGTTCTCAGGAATCTCCTCTCAAAAGGGAGTCAAGCACTAGGCAGTGTGAGTGGTTGTTGATTGGGATAACCCCTGGTTGGTAACTGTGTAGCACCGGTGATATAGCCAGGATTGTATTCGTATCTGGGGGCTCTTTTGGGAGTTTCGGGCTTTGCTACCCTGCCCATACGGTCAATCCCGCCTGCGACTGTCTGCCTGAGCATTGATTATATCGAGGTGACCTTAGTGAAATTACCTAGGATATCGAGGGGGTACGTGTAGAGGTTATTCTGCATGTGTCCCGGCCAGGTTGGGGTCGGAAAGCATAGTCGCTATACGCGTTGAAGCTGAGGACCACAATAATTGGTTTCGAACCTCCGCTTGTGGTGACAAGGGCCTCTCAAGCCTCTCCTAGGAGAGACATACCGGCCACATTCGAGAGCTCACTTATCCAGCCCTTGTTTGCTTGCTTTTGGTTTTAGATTTGATAGTGATTTCTCTGTGCAAGCTAGTTGGCCTAGGGTTGACGTAAATAGAGAGTCTTTGCTTTTTTGTTGAGTCATTGTGGAGTCGGGTGCGGTTCTGTGCTGTTCTCATCAGTTAGCAGGACTTCCTCCTTCCACTTCTCCTCCTCCTTTGGGAGAGGGGCCTAGTCGGTCCAGGCGGACTGTGTCACACATTGATTCACACACCATGGAGGATCATTAAGAGATTATTCCTGACCCACCTCCTCCTATTCATATTGACGATGGGGAACTTACTTCTACATATGATCCCTCACCTGACCTAGCTGAGATCGGTCCCGTTATTTCCCAGATAGGATCTTTACATGATAAACCTACTTATACTAGGCCAGATTTTCCATTGACTCGATACCGGTATGGAATGCCGGAAGATGTCAAGACTCACTTTGACCCTCCTAGCACCAGCTATGGTGGTTATGTTACCACTGGTTTTCCTATGCACGATTTGACATTTCATGTTGAATCTGACTTTGATCTTAACACTATACCTGGGGGCATTCCCATGCCTTACCTATTAATTCTTGCACATGATCTAGGAACTAAGATTCAATCTCATCAAAGAATTATTAACAATTACTCATGAATTGGAAATTTTCAGGAACAAAATAAGTTTCCTCTTTGTATATTATATAAACAATAAAGGATTACAATACCATGCATGAGCCATGGCTTAACTCAATGAAGAATTTGAATAACTAAGGGACAATTCGAATTCCCATGCATGAGTCTAGCTTAAGTGACTCTTTGCCATGCAATACCACTCAGTTAACCACTTGACAAAAAAACCTTAATTGACTCACCAATCCTAACTGAAGTTGGAGTGCAATAAATGACTTAATCTCAACTGAAGGAGATCAAACACATGTCATAGCAACCAACCATCAAGTGCTAGTACTGTATGACTCCAATAAACCTTGATGAGGTTAACTGAAGCTGAACTAACCATTAGAAGTTGGTGAAGGCACCTAGTTCACTCCAGTTCATTAAATAATAATAAAACAATCAATAAATAATGATTAAATAATATATTTAATGCATGGAGGTGCCTTAACTGACTGTAACTGATTGGTTGAACTGAAAGTAACCCCCAGTTAGCAATTAGGTGCATGAATGTTAACCAGATCACCCCTAAAGTGCTCCAGTTATCCTTTTTGATTGTAGGAAAGGCTAAGTTAGCCTCCTTGACTGTAGGTAGGCATTGGAGTGACTGGGATGATGGTAATTAATGCTCCTTGATGTCAATTAAACTTAGGATAGTGGTTTAACTAGGCCAATTTGACTGAAGAGTGTGTATGATGGTAAATGTCTCCAACACCCCCCCTTAAGCTATACTCAGGAAGAGTTAGAAAACATAAAAATGCTATGGCCCTGGCAACAAAGGCCATAGGTCACCCTGTACAATAAAGCAACTGAAACAATGCTCAAAACAAACTAAGTGAGGAAAAGAAGGAAAACCCAATGGGAAACCCCCCCCCCTCAAGATGAACACTGAAAGTAGTCTGGATCACCCTGATGAACTCACCCCCAACAGTGAACAGAGGTAAGTGAACTTCTTTTCTGAAAAGATCTTGGTGAATATGTCTGGAGTAATCTTCCACTTTGGAAGAATAACAATGCACTCAACTGGATCAGAAATATAAACAGTTGCACGGTGAAAACTGGACCCATGTAGAGCAACTGAAATCATCTGAAGAGAGAGCAAAGGTTCTTGAGGATTTGAACCATGTGTGGAACACTCAAGAAAATGATATGTTGCAGCCTTGAACAGCAAACCATGACTGGTAAAATCAGCCCCAAATATTAGGAGCAAGTGTCCATGCGGATGCAGAATGTCTTCCTCTTTACTAGTTCTGTGAGGAGATGAGCTTGTGACCAAAGGTAGAGAATCCATGGGACTCTGGAGAGCGAATGATTGAGCTCCATAATCTGATATAGCTTCAGAAATATCTAATGATTCACAAAATAAAATATCAGCAACCTCATAGGAGGAAACTAACACCAAATCCCCATCAGTAAAATTGAAGAAGAACTGCGGTACTTGATTTTTCACACCGGAATTGGTGAGAGCAGCTACAAGCATCACTGAAAGCTCTTGAATTTTAAAATATGAACAGAATAATATCAGATCAGAATGTAAATCAGATCTAAATAAGTTCACAACAGATCCAAAATTGTGAAATGAAATCAAATCCCCAGCAGCAGTTTTGTAGGAGACTTGCGGTACTTGTTTCTTCACACCATTGATGAGAACAGCTACAAGCAGTACTGAAGGTTTATGAACCTGAAATTTTGAACCAAGAAATATCAGATCAGATCCAAATAAGATCATATCAGATCCAATAAGGTTCATATCAGATCCAAAATTATGTTCAACCAAGACGGTAGATGCACAGTTTTCTTCTTCTTCAAAATTCTGAATTTTGGTGCATGCAATCCTGCAGGAATTTGCTGGAAGATCTAGATCATGGGGAGTGAATGGTTCACTCTGGTAATCTGATATCTCTTCCAAAATATCCAAGGTATCACATATTTGCACACCAGCAGCAACATTAGTGGAAGAAAAATCAAATTTCTCTTCACTTTCGGAAGCAATTACTGGTAAA